>CBVK0103569069.1:0-12776 GCA_900067695.1 Picea abies
TGGTAGACTTGGTCTTCGGGGAGAGCAGAGCTCCCAAGGCCAAGGATTGGATCATAGAGAGTCAGGAGATTCTCAAGTTGTTGAAAGAGAACCTGCAGACGGCGCAAAACCGACAAAAGATAAGTGCGGACAGGCACAGGATAGAGTGCAGCTTTGAGGTTGGAGATTTGGTTTTCTTGAGACTCCAACCCTACAGACAGTCATCTCTGAAGAAGAGTGGGGCCGAGAAGCTCAAGCCCAGATTTTATGGTCTTTACAGGATCATGCGCTGAGTAGGCGAGGTTGCTTACGAGCTAGAGCTTCCAGAGGGGAGCAAGATTCATAACGTGTTCCATGTGTCTTGCCTCAAAAAGGCATTGGGACAATTCATTAACAAATAAGAGGAGCTTCCCTCGTTGGATGAGGAGGGACAGTTGGAGTTAGTTCCGGAGGAGGTTTTAGAGTTCCGGGAGCGGAAACTGAGGAGCAGGGTCATCAGAGAGTGTTTGATCAGATGGAGAGGGCTTCCAGTAGAGGACGCTACTTGGGAGAGCGAGCAGGTGATGCAGCACCCTGGACTGGTATTGCTTGAGGACAAGCAATTTCGGGAAGGGAGGACTGTAATGTCCCTTTCCAAATAGGAGCTACAGAGAGGAGGCTTAATGGTCTAAACCGCCCCGTTAGACTATAGCCAGGGCCAAAGAAGGGTAAACATGGTTACTAGAGGTCACTCTAGTGACAGGTGTTATATTTAGAAAGTGACATTGAGCTAAAAAAGGTTAAAAGTGCTTTTAAGTCATTATTAGCTAAAAATAGAAGTCAATAGTGAATTAGGGTTTCAGTAGTGATTTAGGGTTTTGGAAGTCAACAGTGAATTAGCGTTTCGGCATGATTTAGGGTTTTGGAAGTCAACAGTGAATTAGGGTTTCAGCATGATTTAGGGTTTTGGAAAGCTATAAAGGAAGGGTCAGCGACCTAATTCATGATTATGTAGATTATGACTTGTCATTGAGGAGAAGAGGCGCATCTCAGGAGAGATAGTTCAGTGTATTTTAGGAGGAAGACACCAGTTGGCTGATTTCAGTGTTGAAAGACACACCCTAGTCACTGGGAAGATCATCCAGGTCTTCCATCATTCTTCATTGATTCCGCAGTGCTCCCATATTCCTTAGATTATCTTTTAGTTGTTTATTTGTATTCCGGCTAAGATCCTTTTGTCTTTTGATCTAGCCGAGTGTTGTTATTTTATTCAGCCGTAGTTGCTTATTTGTATTCCGGCTAAGATCCTTTGTCTGTTGATCTAGTCGAGTATTGTCAGTTTATTTAGCCGCATTCAACTATTTTGTAATCCACAGAGATATCATAATACAAACTTTGCAGTCCTTTGTTGCGTTTATTATTTGTATTATCATTTATATGCTGTAAACCTTTGATCCTACACACACATTAGTAGTGTTTCCTAGACTAGCTAAGTCAGGAACATTACAGTCTCATCTTTTACCAATCATCCCTCCTTCTGCAGAACCGTATGACCCTCCTAGGGTTTCTAGAAAATATGTACGACTCTCTTCTTTTGGGTGTTTCAGCCCCTTAAAACTTGGACGCTAGGGCTACTTTTGGCTTAGAAGAGTACGACCTCTTCCAGTGCATCTCCAGATACTCTCAGAGTGACATTCCGAGCATTTTGAGTTTTTAGCACTAGGGTTACTGGGGTTTTGCTAATATCCACAGAAATTTCAGAATTAGGGTTTCTGCAAACTCATTGAAGGAGCTCTTCAACTCACCAGTGTTCTCCTATCTTTCAAAGGCTTATTGTTGGCAGTCATAAGTCCAATGAAACCTAAAAGTGCTAGCCTAGCCTAGCCGTTAGGTTTTCTAGCCTAGTTGAGAAAGTGTTGTGAAGAATCTAAAATTATGATGAACAAAAGCTATGATGGAAGACAAGCTTGATGAATCAAGCAAACTTCAAAGTTCTTGAAAGAGAAGACTTATTGTGGGTGATACAAAAAGGTGTCACTGTGACATACCTCCTTCATGAAGATGTCAGAGGACAGAGATTAGCCACGTGCCATTGGAGGAATCATATCAAGACCCTTAGGTATGCACTTGTATATATATTATTTGTATCATTATCACGAGGGTAATTGCAGGATGAAGGAACCTTTTGTTGAAGTCTTGGATCCACAGAGGGATCTTAGTACATTCAAAGGAACAACACGTTGGAAATGAAGACTCCAGGTTTGATTATTGTAATTGTCATTCCTATAACTTATATTCCTAAAGTTTGCTATATTACAAGTAGGTGTTGTAACTGTGACAACAATCCTTAAATTGTTTTGATTCTAGGGATACACTCATTATTCTCCTTTAGGAGATATTCTTGTTTTGGTTTCTTGTTCCAGACAGGTTAAAATCAAAGGAAGATGTTTATCTTGCAAAGGGAGCCACTTGACTCAGTGGTAGTCGAAACTATTTGAGAAAGAGGAAGAATAGAACCATCATTGGGGCAACCAAAGCAATAACACATGATCATAATCCTTCTATGATTCTATAGGCATAAAACATGCATGACACAGTGTATGTTCAGAACAAGAGTCTTCACCAGACTTTGAAAAGCATTACTCCCGAAGAAGTCTTCACCGGAATGAAGTCTGAGATTGAACACTTCAGGTTATTTGGGTGCCCAATGTATTTTCATGTAACCAAAGAAAAGAAATCCAAGCTAGATCCTTTAGAAAGAAAGGATACAGTGAATCTTCAAAGACATTCCATATCGAGATCCCTAGTTAGAGACAGATTGAAGACAAGTAGAGACGTTGTCCTTGAAGAAGAGATAGTCTTTCAAAGACCCAGAGAATCTCAGATGGAGATTGACAGTGAGACAATACCTTCTCCCCCTTCAGCAATTCAGAGGGAGACAGACATTATTCCAGTTGATCCAGTTTCTCCAGTTGATATGTTCAAAGATATTGCAGTAGGGAATAAAAGGCCTACGTAGACTCACTCTGCAAGAAGTAGAGAAACATACAAGCCTCTCAAGGCACATCTCGAGAAAGTGAAAGAGATTTCCGAGCTATCCTTCAGTCATGAGCCACTTCATTGATGTTGAGCCTCCTTGTCTTAGAGAAGCAACAAGAGAACAGGTATGACAAGATGCTATAACAGAAGAATACCAATATATCTTAAAGAATGATGTAGAAGATATTATTTAGGGACCAGAAGGGAAGTTTGTGGTAACCTCCAAGTGGATCTATAAGATCAAGCATGCAATTGATGGAAGTGTCGAGAAATACAAAACAAGATCTATAGCCAGAGGTTTCTCACAAATAGAGGCAATTGTCTATGATGAGACACTTGATCCAGTGAACCCGATACACTTCCATTCGTACTACCATCCATGAGTTGGAAACTATATCAGATAGATAGATTCTTGATGAGTTTGGATTTCAACAAGAGTGTTGCTGATCCAAACCTATATCATTACAGTGTTGGCGACGAGAGCCTGATCCTGATGACTTGTTCAAAAAGCTTTGTTGTTGGATGCAAGTAATCCTTGACTTCTGAATTCGAGATGAAGAATCTGAGTATGATGCACTACTTCTTGGGACAAGAAGTATGACAGAGGACCGATGAGATTTTCCTGAATCAAGGAAAATATATAGTGAAAATATTAAAGAAGTTCAATATGATAGAATGAAAAATCCACCATGATGGATTTAAAGAAGAAGATTGATGATGATTCATACGAGACTGATCCATAGCTGATTGGATCACTGATGTATCTGGTTAACGCCAAACTTTATTCATGCCATGCAGTGAATGTGCCTAGTCATTTCATGAGTCAACCAAGACAGACTCACTAGACAAAAACAAAACATGTATTGAGATATATACGAGGAACAATTGGATATGGCCTGTGATATGCCTCCAGTGTGAACTTGAGTTTGCAGGATATACCGATTCAGATTGAGCAGAAAGTACAGTGGACCGGAAGAACACATCCGGTTGATGTTCTACCATGAAGTTTTCGATGGTTTCTTGATGCAACAGGAAACAAAACTCTGTGGCCTTGAGTAACACAGAGGTAGAATATATAAATCGAGTGTGCGAAACAATGTGGCTTCACAAGCTTTTGACAGATTTACTTGACGATGAGATGGATCCTATGATGATAACCAAAAGCTGTGAGTAAAGCTCCTTGAGAGCCCAATGTTTCCTGATGGATTGAAATACGATGAGATGAAGTATCCTTATTTTAGAGATATGTTGCAAAGGAAAATTGTATGCATGCAGTACCTTCCTACACATGAGCAGATTGGAAATATCTTCACCAACCTAACTTCGTGAAGAATGGCTCCCTAGTTGAGAGGGAGTGTCGATAACTCCAGCCAAGACAAAATTCAAAATACATCCGTGTGACACTTGGCATGATAAAGAATGCTTCCCTAGCTGAGAGGGAGTGTTGATGAATGCAGCTATGGGAGACATCCTCCAGTTTACAAACCTGTGAGATGTGGAACATAGTAGCTATGTGAGTCTTTCTCTCAGCTTACAAACCTGAGAGAAAGCCCCTAAGAAGGGTACGTGGTTCCTGCCTGAGACAGAGCTAGGAATGTAGAGATGACCTCCTCCATTCAGAGAGTGAGAAGAACTCCATATGATTATCTGGTGGAAAAGCGATTTGTTGAGTTAGGACGTGTCTGTGGCTGAGCACAAGGTGAACGTGTGAAATCCCAAAAGTGTTGGGCACATCGTGATGTGAAGAAAAATGAAGATGATGTGATAGCCTCCTCTGAGCAGCAGAGTTGACGAGAAGACTCCAGATGATTCTCCTGTCGATGGCAGTGGGAAAGCAGATTTGTAGAGTGGATGTGCCTGTGGACGAGCACAGGTGAGCGTGTGAAGACGTGGTTCTTCTGTGTAATGCAGTGAATCAGATCTGTGACATCCCTATGGATGTGCCCCTAGTGGATGAGCACTAATGGGTGTATCAGATCCTTTGCTATATACTGTTCAAGAGTCAGACCTACCTGTAACCCTAATTGTTATGTAAAGGGTATAGGTCGGCCCCACCTTAATATGTTTAATAATAATAATAATAATAATAAATTATATAGTGACTTAGAGAGGTCGGCCCTGTTGAGCCAATAGATGCCTTTGTTGATTGGACAAGTCTAATATAAGTAAGAGATGATTCCCCATTGTGAAATCATATCTTCCTTGTGAGTTTGGTAATTTCAGCAAACACATCTACTTGGGAAAAGGTGCGCACCTCTCTTGTGCACTAGAGTTCTAGGTTTTGAAGCACCCTCTTGTGTGCTAGAGTTTATCTTGGTGGAGGTCTTTCTCTTCAATAATATAGCAAAGGAGTTGGCTGGGTTTTCTTCCCTTGTTGAGAAGGGTTTCCCAGGATACATCTTGTGTTCTTGTGCATGTTGTTTCTTCTTGTGATCTTGGTTGTTGCAACATTATTGTTTACGGTTAAGTGAAATGATAAAATGGAATGAACTTCATGCTTAACCTAGCTTATGAAAAATCAACAGGATTTCTGATCTGCCAACCTTTTCTTTTAGTGCTTCTTCATATGTCCTACTTTGTGACATTAGTGATATGTGATGGTCTTCGAGCTCTTGGTTGCATCGTCACCATTGCCTCGACCGTTCTTCTTTTCCCATTTTCTTTTTCCCTTGACATTGGCTGCAAAATCTTGTTTTGAACCCTCAATCTCACTGCTGCTACCAAAGCGTTTCTTCCATCTGTCCTGTTGTAAGAGCTTATTGCACAACTCTCCAAACTTAAAGTCAACATTCATAGCAGTGATGTTTAGGGTCTTTATGAAGTGCTCATAAGTATATGGTAAGCTTATCGCCGTGATTACCACCATGTCCTCTTCTTCCATCTTCTAGTAAATGGGATCCAACTGTTCTTGAATGTCCTTGATCTTGAGTAATTGCTCTTGTAATGATGCACCATCACTCATCGTGATTGAAAACAACATGTTCTTCAAGAAGAAGGCTCAACCGTTGTCTGAATTCTCATTCAGATCTTTTAAATGCTTCCAAATCGTGGTGGAAGTCTTCTTGGTTTGAACCTCAGGAAGCATCTCATCTGTCATGGACAACTTGACTAACATCACCGCTTCTTTGTCTTGTCCATCAAACTTGTCTTGGTCTTTACCCACAACAGTGGGTTGGGGTGTATTTCCAAGAACGATACCTGACAAACACTTGTACTAAAAAATGGCCAACAGACATTGCTTCCACGTATATTAGTTCTTCCAAGAGAACTTTTGGTTGCCTCCAGCATGATGTTGGACGATGAAGCCATAGATACAAGTCCAGAGTGCAGAAAAATAATCTGAATCAAAGAAACTAAGTTGCACGAAACGGGGAAATGTCTGGAAGTTTCCAAAATAGGGATGTCAGGAAACACAACCCTCCAAAAATGGAAATGTCAGGGGAAATGTCGTATAAATAACACATTATCTTGCAAGAAAAAAGAATGATACACATAAATGACATTTTAGAAGTAAAACCATGTCTATATTAACATGAAAGGACATGTGGCACACAGTTATAGGAGTAATGCCTTGCATGAGGACACTTGAATACATGTAACCTTGGAATAGGAGCATTGGACTAACATCTTGTTAGAGAGTGCACCATCTTAGAGGAGACGCATTATGTTAGAATATGATGGATGTGCTGGTTTTACCATAGACAATATCACTATTGTCACCCAACCATAGACCGAAGCCACCCTCCGAGCACCTTAACCTTGACATAGAATCACTCTGGAAGCAAATCCTGGGTTAAATAGCCAAACAAAGGGTAGCACACCTTTCTCCAAGGATAGCACACCAAACAAGAGCTGATCAGATAGTCCAAACCATAACCAAGAGATAGTCCAAGCCAAAACATAATTTGCTAGCTGCAATGACAACTTCTCCTCCAAACTTGCGCACAAACTGGCTAACTACAGTGCGCACAAGTGAGCTCTGCAGTTCTGAGAATGCCTACCAGAATGAAGACTGGCCTCCTGTATTTATACTAATTCTGGTTAACTGCCTGGGTCGATTTCTCATTCTGGGTGCCTATTTACTTAGTATATAATATTTCTTCTGGTCGTCTTCTCTTGGAGGCTAATAACCTAATACAAATTATCCTCTTGAGCCGACTTGTCTTCTAGGGTTACTTGCTTCCCGAAATATTTTATTCTCGTTAGGTTTACACGTGGAGGTAAATACCTCCCGCAACTACCATATTATCAACACTCCCTCCTAGTTAGGGAGGTATTACAGGTAATGGTCTTGAGCACAAACATACCATTCACCTGGTAGCATCAACATAGTTGTATAGACTATCTCATGACTAGATCATGAGTACCATCATCACCATCAGTGTCATCAGCTGCATCATCTCTCGAAACCATACTCCATCTGAGTAATTAGACATGATGTTGTATAAGTCACTCACTCCACAGAGTGACATAAGAGCCATTCTTCTAATCCGAACATATGTCCTAGAAGAATAAATGTCCTGAACCATTTTCCGTCTGGGAAATCTTTGTCCATTGTTCATCCATCTAGCTGATAATCATTTCCAACACTGCTGATAGTCTTCAAGGAAATCAGAACAATATCATTCAATAGATATGTAAGTGTTTTTTCTGCCAAACTTCTTGATTGAATGGTTGTAGTCTTATATTCTTGCGTATGTTTATAATTTGCTGATAAAAAATCTTAGGTCCTTGTTTCATGTCCCCTAAAAGAGAAATTTTCAGTCATTGAAGAAGGAAGGAAGAGCCTAGCCATAGCTACACTCTTATTGCTTCTTCTCCTTGAGCTAGCTGTACTCTTTGAAGTCAAGAAGGAGGAGACGTCCTAGGCCTAGGTTATCTACACCTAGGGCCGTCCTGCTTCTAGGGTTTGGTGATAGAGCCTTGCCTTAGCAACACTCTCCCTCACCACTCTCTCTAGTCTTGATTTATCTTTTATGCTAACCGTTTTTGCCAAGTTGACAAAAGGAAGGAGGAGAGAGCACGAGGCCTTGCTTTAGCAACACCGGAGTGAGCCTCTCTCCCCTAGGGTTTTGATTCTGAGGCCCTGCCATAACAACACTTCAGAACCCTTCCCTCCAGTCCTTAGTTTCCTTCAACCCCTGCGTCCTCTTCTAAATTGACTCCATTAACCCTTAGGCATTGATCTTAGACCTCCATCGTTGAAGTGAAAGTGATCAAACAACTCTCAAAACCTTTGCCTCTTCAAAACTCCAGGTTACCGGGGACGTCTCCCCTGGGCCTAACCTCCCTAAATAGAAAGAACCTCCCCATCGTGGTGACATTGGGTGGAATAGGTTTTTGTTACACTAGTTTGGCCTTCTACTTCATAGCCGTTTGACCTAGCTACAAACTGTGCGATAACACACCAACCTCCAAAACAGAGCATTCTTCAAAACTGCTCACAACTGTGAGCTTCGAAAGAATGACTGTCCGGCGAGGCGGACCAGTCTTCTTGACCACTATTGAGAGTGACCATCAAGAAGAAAGACTGTCCTAGACCATTCCCCCACACTGGCCACAAGGGGAATTGCTGTCTATGGTACATCAACAATCCATCGAACCATTTTCATTACAAAAATGACCGTTTGATCTGGACCATTTTCCAAATTGGAAAATGTCTGTCCGTTAGAAATCTCAAACCACTTTCCGAACTGGAAAGGAGCTGCTCATCTTGGACCATTTTTCGAACTGAAAAATGACTGTCCATAAATCAATAACACATCAGTGCTCCCTCCCAACCTGGGAGTCATCTATTCCTTCTTCAATAGGGAAGTCGTCTCCACAAGCTCCAGCTTGAGTACGCAAACTCTTTCATCTTGGACTGAGGCTTTACCAAAATTTCTTCTTATCTGCTCATCTGTGGATATATATATATATATTGGAGAACCACTTCTCTTTTCTGGACTTCTTCATGGAGAATTTAATGTTTGATCTCAAAGTACTTTGGTCTTTCTGGAACACTGGTTTTCTCTGAAGGCTTCATATAGCTCTAATCAATATAGTGTGTCATTATTGGATTCATCTTTTGTTACCCATTAGCTCATAACATCGTGGCAAGGCTCAAACTGGAACATATCCATGTGGCACTTCTTCTGTCATCATGAGATCTTTGTCATGGATTGGCAATCCATCATCCTGATCTTCTGAGTAATCATTCTGATACAATATCTCTGTTATAGAAAGTCTTCACCACCCTTTTGCTGTGCATTGGAGGTTCTCACCAGGTTGACTTCTTCCATCTGCATACAAGGGTCTCTTTCTGGTATACCTCAAAGCATTGAGGTTGCTCTACATACGCTCTTTGTTCAATTATTCTGGAGAACAGTCTTTGCATTCATCTGATGTCAATTCCAAACTATGGATATTGTGGACGATATAATGGCTCATGTAGAGATATATCTGGTTTACTGGAACAAGTAATCATCATAGTCTTTTCCCTCCATTTGGGATAACCTCTAGTTATGGATCTCGCAATGCTTGCATTCATAAGACACTGTTTTTCATCACAACCTTCAGTACCTCTGCTTGATTGCTTTTAGTGAGTTCATATCAGGCTAGTAATCTTGTGATTCTCGATACAATGACTGGTTGTTCTAGCTTTTCTTTCTTTCTTGGAATCTTCATGTTCTTCCTCATGTTTCTCTTTAGATCTTGGGTCCATGGAGTTTTCTATAGATTCCATGCTCTGAAGATTTCATAGTAGGATCATGGATGTGGATGGATAACCAGGGATGCTTTAAGGCTTATTTTCGAAGAAGACTTCTTCTAAGGTCAAACTGAACATGTATTGCTTTTCGTGGTTGCTACCATGGATATATACTTTATCACCTTTAATGGATCATAGGATTAGCTCCCTCCTAATCCTTGCTTCATGTATGAATGCATGCTCTTCTTTTGGTAATATATAATCGGCTCCTTCCATCTAGGAGAGTCCACGCTTCTGTCTGCATCCTTATTGCCTTTTGCAAAGTGTTACAAATCATTTTCCAATTTCCTCTTGATTGCTGACTTCTTTCTGTCTTTACTTCTTCTAGGTTTCTTTCTGATTTCGGCTTATCTTGCAGCTTGTCTTATAGTCATAGTGATAACAGTCCTTATATTGTTGTTCTTCCATAAGCATAGTTTCTCTTTGAACATATTATCTTCTAAAAAATAGATATGCAAGATATGTACTGAAAACATGGTATGTACAAGAACTATGAAGAGTATTGTTACCTTGTCTTTAGAAGAAGAAGTCTGTTTTGTCCTACTTGATTTTCTTTGAGGGTTCCCTTTCTTCGGCAACTGATGCTTCGTGTGTTTCCTTCCTTTTCTTTAACTCCGGACAATGATTCTTGTAGTGACCATACTTTTGACAATTGAAGCATTGTATCCTTGACATATCTTTCTCTTGATTTGTTTTCTTCCTGGAGCCAAACTTCTTTTTGTTCCTGAAATCCTTGAACCTTGCTGTGAAGGCTTCATCATCGTACTTCTTTTGGGGTTTCTCTTTTGCATTGATCCTTGATTCTTCTTGAGCACAACAAGTCCAAAGTTCTTCAAATGTTGGATACTCCTTCCTTGTGTTCATGCTTGCGGCAAATGCATCCCACGTCTTGGGAAGACCATTGAGTACTATCTTTACATATCTTCAATAGCTTGTAGTTGATCTCTTAACTGAGATATTTTACAAAGTATGATGTTATGCTGTCATCATCATTCATCTTCATGTCACGGACCTCATTCTTCAGACTCATTACTTGTCCAATGTTTCTGACTGAGAAGAGGTTTGTTGACTAGGAAGGTAAGAGGGCACCACCTCTCCAAGAGATGGGCTGCTCACTCAAGGGTGTGCCACATTTCCAAGAGGGGTGCGCCTCTCTATTGAGCACATGTTCCAAATAATGCTTGCCTGCCATATAACTCAATATACATCCCTAAGATGCCTCCTTTTGGTTGCCACATGGCCCCTTGGGCTTTATTTCTATTTAAAACATGTTTCCCAAAATTAGTATTTGCTGATTTTTTATGATTTTATTAGACTTTTTTGGGTTTTTTTGAGTAAAATTGATTTTTAAGTGATTAAAATCACTAATTTTACTCAACTAAATGGGTACTTAGGTAATATGGGTACTCTAAGTCCAAAAATGAGCACCCCCAAGGCATATGAAGTCCCCTAGTACCACTTTTTTTATACAACTTTATTTTTTAAATAAAAATTCCTGTTTTGTGGAAAATTTTTAATTAACTGAAAAAATTAAAAAATCCTAAGGGGGACTTAACACATTTCCATAAGACCTTAGGAGTAATGTTTAGCATGGTAATATACATTAGACACTAGGATTAGATCCGTGCTAAGGCCTAACCATGAGTATATACTCCAGCTCTGGAGAAATTGAGTGAAAAAACTCATAAATTATAAATTGCCTGAAAATGACAAAATATAATTAATGAGTAAAAAAAACACTCCAGCGTAACAACTCATGCCTAAGTTGAAGGTGGCTAAGACCTTTTACAAATTCATCATGCAATATCTCTTATTTCAATTTTTTATGGAAAATGTGAAAAAGATTGGTCTTAATGACCGACTGAACTTCTGAACTCTGAATTTTGAACATGAAAATGTTCAATCTTTGGTGGCTCGTTGGAAGTCCATCCTAGTGCAACTTGGTGGATAATAGGACCAAATCATGTTATTGCTTTGCACCAAATAATACCTTGCATTTGCACAACGAGTATTGCTTCTTCAAGCAAGAGTTGTCATTGCATGTTGAAACTCTTTCATATCGGGTGTCATCATTTACATTCTCAAAACTCGAGTTTTCACACAATGTACCAACCTTCTATTCCTTCAAGTAGATCATTCCTCACTTCCCTCTTGGCATTTCCCACTACTTGGGGCAGAATGTACCAGACAAATTTTCTTGTAAATGGCGTTAACTGTTCAGCTTGAATTCTTCATGGTGAGGCTTTCCACTATCTCTGTCTTGTTATAGTAATCTCATCTGCACAGAAACTTTAGGAGGGGTCTGACCCTTTCCTTTACCACTGAAATTTCACCACAGAAATTTTAGAAAAGGGGTCCGGCCCTTTCCTTCTAGGCTGCGGCAGCCTTAGAGTCCTGTGACCAGTTTTGAGTGGACAGTCGACCCTCCTCCTAGGTTCCGGCCACTCTCCATACACCTCGGCTGCTTGTGGGGTTTCTCCTAGGCTCCGGCCTTTTCTTTATAACTGTAGGCTTCAGCCTCTTCTTTATACACCACATAATTTTGGGGCTGCGGTTTGCTGTAGGGTCTCGATCAGCTTGAGAATTTTGTCTTTTTAGGGTTCGGTCCTTTCTCTGTAGGCTGTGGCAGCTTTATTCCTTGCCACAGAAAAATAACACAGCTATGTTTCCATAGGTTGTGGCAACATAAATGTTGCCTTCTGTATCACAGTGATGTGTCACATAAATGTTTAGCTTTATAACTGTGGCTGCCTTATTCCTAGACTCCGGTCTCTTTTCCATACAACACAGAAGGGAGATACTGCCTTCTTTCATTTCACACCTACAACAGTGTTTTGGCATACCTTTCCTTCAATTCTTTAATGTGCAATGGTCTTCTTCAAGCCTGCTCTGATACCATGTTGGATTTTCAATGAGCTATGGCTCATGTATCCTCTTTAAATTTTTGTTAAGCTATTACTTAAACCATAACTATTTGCAGCAAACCAAGATCACAAGAAGAATAACCATGCACAAGAACACAAGAAGTATC
>CBVK0103569090.1:0-21319 GCA_900067695.1 Picea abies
GCTCTGTTGTAATTTATAGTAGCTTAAATGAAATCTTGGTTGTTACAATGGAAAAAATTGATATGATTTAGAATTAGCTAGAGAAATGATAAGTTCTTTAGGTGCCTTTGCCACAACAAATCAGTGGTCTATGGAAAATTTGGCCAAACAACTAAAGAAGAGAGACCTGTTGTTAGGGAAATTGCAGGATCAGATAATGATTATGGAACAAGAAGTGAAAAATAAGATGAATCGAGACTTTGAACATGTCAAAGCTTATGGCAGGCATCAAATTCAACAGCTGCAAGCTAACCGTGAAGAGATCCATTAGAATTCATAGGCCAATAAAGGCTTGATCAGTCAACAAGAAGAGTTAATAAGGAAATTGCAAGCCAGGTTAGACTTGACCGAGGGTACATCAATAGAGATATCATATTTTCAAACTCAAGCACTGGAGATAAATGAAAATCTATAAATAGCCAAGCAAGATCTCTTCATGAAGGTCGACGCCATCTAGAAATGCTACCAGGCAGTAGACCTCACACTAAACGATATCTACATTAAAGAAAGAGAATATCGCTCAACTCAAGTTAAGTTTCAAGAGGCCATCTTATTGGTACCAAAGGATGATATCTCATATGTTCATCGACTTTCTCTTTCGGGACAAATAAGAGGTGATATGGTTTTAAAGGCCTGGGAAACAAATTTTAGCAAAAAGCAAGAGACTTGTCAGAGATGTAAATGAAGCTTGTATAGAAGCATTGACATCACTAGACAAAGGACTAATTGATTTTTAATGAAGTGTTATTTCTGAAGCCCTAGGTCAAATTGATATAGCAAAGAATCAGTATAATTCTAGAACAAGAAAACAAGAGGCTCTGACGGCCATCCAGAATATGAACCAGATTGATCTCCTTCAAATAAATAAATGGATAGTAAACCCAAGATTACAGTTACAGGTCACATCTCAAGGAGAGAAAGGGATACAAGAAAAGTTGCCTTGGATAGAGAAGAAGCTATACACTTTTGAGGCGAAAGAAGCAACTGAGCCTTCAAGGTTAGTGGTGAAATTATTGAAAAAATGAATCCAATGCTTTGAATATGAGAAGACAAGCACATCCAAAAACAAGGAAACATGCACAAACAAGTCATACATGTGAATATCAGATTCTAGTTGTATCCAGGCTAAATAATGAGGAGAGGAAATATCTCCACCAGCAGACAAAGAGACAAAGGAGAACGCTGGTGAAACTCTTCAGTTTTTATATTTTGTGCCTTATTCAAAAATATTTTTTATTTTTAATTATAAGAAGTCTAACTGTTATAAGTTGAGAAACTTTGTATAAATAGATAGATTCAAGATCTATCAAAGGGTTGCTTCTTGTTGATTGTAATAGAGAAAACTCTCCTTATTGAGTATTAATACAAGTGTAGACAAAGATTCCAAACTTTGTTTAGATTGGGTTATGTGTTTCTTATGTTTTTCCATCTCTCAGAATTTGTTTATGCATCCCTTGATAAATGTTTGATTTCAATTTAGTACAACAAATATTGTAATCATATTTCATTAGTGATTTATTAAGTAAGTAGCTTTTCCTCTGCATTTACTGTGATTAAATCAAGACCTACGAGTTGTATATATTCTTGTATCTTATACTTTATTCAAGGTTACACTATCTATTTTATTCCATTGTAACAAGGTGAGACTCTTCAACAATTGATGCCTTGATTTGTTTTACAGTTTTGTAGTTTTCTCTCACATCATTCACTATTGCAATTTTGACTTAGACATGAAATACAGCCTCTATGTTGCCATATTGTTAATTTCATTTAAGGAATTTTTCTCATATCACTAAGGTAGAAAAATAACCTTTACAAAACACTATCTTAAACATTCATGATGTCTGACACTACTCTTTGAGCCTTATTTTTAATATCAGGAAAAACATATTTTTGGTGTCGTTGTTGGGGATAGAGAAACAAAGTTATTTTCCCTGGGAAAATGACAAGGTAAGATTCTATCTTTGATCGTGAACAAAGATGAATACAAAAAGTAAGGCCATTTTTATCTTTCTCTTGGCTACTCCACCACGGATAAATTGGAATTTGGTCAAAAGAATACCAGAAAGAACCTAGATGATAAGCAGACCACACATGTATCAGATTTTGAAAGGTTATTGAAACCAAATGGATACCTTAAATCAACTACCACATCAGCAGGTAAAAAATACCAACCCAAAGTTGTACAATTCAATACTAAGATTATGGTTGAAGAACTAACCCCTGAAGAGAATTTTAAACAAGCACCCTCTATGGAGGCCTCAACTAATAAACCCTAGGTTAGATCTAAGAACCCTAAGGTAATTGTACCTGAATTAAAAATTGAGATTGACTCACCTAATACTCCTAGCGATCAATCCAAAAAATCCTCCTCTTTACCCTTTACCATTAATACTTTGTCAACCTCAGCCTTGACCGAGGTAAAGGTTCCAGTTCTCCGAAACCATGAAGAGCATATTATATACCCTAATTCGTCCCCTATCGGTTCACATATTTATACATATTGTAAGTATAAAGAAACCAGTCCACATTTTCCTTTCCCTCCTCTTTTAGAATTTTCATCTCCTAAGGACCTTTTTTTGAAATTCCCTTAGCCACATCCCAAAGAAGTTGAAAGATAACCACTTCGGTCCCTAGAAGTTTTTGAAAACCCTCTTTTTTTCAAAAATTTTGTCCCCTAGACTTTCAATGGCTGCTGCTGGAGGCGAAGGAATAGGTGGACAAGGTTAAGGACCACCCCCACCACCTAGGATTTTTTCCAAAGTAGCGGCCAGATACGCTCCCTTGGTCCTTCCTCCCATCCGTCATGATGTACCTGAAAATTATATGAAGAACTTACCAAAATTTACAGGAGAAAGAGATTTAACTGCAACAAAGAACATAACCTTTTTCAATCAGTTCGCTCATATCCTTGGCATTTAGAATGAATATATTTTCTTAAGGATTTTAGTTCAAACTTTTGAAGGACAGGTAAGAATTAGGTTTCGAGGGCTCCCGGTAATATTCCTACGGTCATATGATGATTTAGAAAATGCATTTTTAAGACAGTGGGGAGAAAAGAAAGACCATCGGTATTATCTGACTAAATTTGGGGCTCTAAGAAAAAGGAATTCTTAGTCGGTTCTCAATTTACTCAAAGGTTTAACAAACTATATCATAAGATCCCAGCGGAAGTTAAACCCTCTCAACCTGCAGCAAAGGTAACTTTCGCAGGGGATTTTGAACCCGATTTTTCCTTACTCTTAAGGGAAAGAAGATCTACCACTTTGGCAGGAATGCAAGATGATGCCATAAAAATTGAATCAAATATGATGGCATATGGTAAATTAAAATCCAAAGTTGAAACATGAACCAAAGAACCTAAACAATTCAAGGAACAAGAAGGATCATTTGGATCTAGAAAGTTTGTAGAAGAAAAAATGGATGAGATGGCTAAGATAATCAAAGATCTGTCAAACAAAATATATAGAATGGAACTAGACCAAGCCAAACCTGACCCGTTCACTAGAAATTAGTTCAGGAGAAATCCTAACCCTCAAACACAACAAAGACAAGTAAAAAATGAAGATCAAAAAATCCAAGCCCCTTTCAAGACTGAAAACTTTATGCAAAGGGACGATATGAAAAATTATGAGGAGTTAGAAGAGGATTTAAACAACCTCAGTGATGATGACCGAGAGCCTCATTTAACTAGACAAGACTATGAAAAGTCTCTAGAGCTCGAACCACTATTTAATAATGAGTAAAGTATAAATAATTTGGGAGAATCTACATATCAAGGAATCACCGACTCCATTATGGTCGAACTTCAATAGAAGTACAATTCAAGGCCCAGAGAGAAATCCCACAAACGTTCCACCAAAAAAGATTTTATCAAGAAGTAAAGCAAATGAGGCAGTTGTTACTAAACCGCTAGTCGAAACACAAGTTGCCCGAACCAAAACAGTTGAAACAAGAGCAAAACAAACTAAGAAAACAGAGAATAATGAAGCACAAGCTCCAACCAGAGAAATCGAAAAAACAATAGGAGGTTTTAGCTTAGAAAATAAACTAAATAAAATTAAAATTATCTTGCCCCTGGTTGAGCTTGCCAAGAATCCAATTTATAAAAAACAGATTGCTAAAATAATAAATTTTTCTGATGTTGAAAGTCACGCAGATGTTATCAATCTACAAGATGAAAGACCTATGATTATGTTTGGTCCGCACATCGAAAATACTAAGGATTTTTTTGCTCCGTTTTATATTACATTAACTGTGCATAACCACTTACTTCATAACTGCATGTTATATTCTAGGGCCTCCCATAATTTTATGCCTAAAGTTATCATGGAGAAATTGGGCCTCAAAATTACTAGACCTTATCAAGACATGTACTCATTTGATTCAAGAAAAGTTAAGTGTCTTGGTATGATCAAAGACTTGGTAGTAAATCTTGCACAATGTTTGGTCCGCACATCAAAAATACTAAGGATTTTGTTGCTCCATTTTATATTACATTAACTATGCATGACCACTTACTTCATAATTGTATGTTAGATTATGGGGCCTCTCACAATTTAATGCCTAAAGTTATCATGGAAAAGTTGGGCCTTGAAATCACTAGACCTTATCAGGACTTATACTCGTTTGATTGAAGAAAAGTTAAGTGTCTTGGCATGATCAAATATTTGGTAGTAAATCTTGCACAGATTCCCGTAACGAGTATCCTTATGGATGTAATTGTTGTTGACGTCCCTTCCAAGTATGGAATGCTTCTATATAGGTCTTGGGGTGCAAAGTTAGGATGATCACTTCAACTAGACATGACTTATGCTATGATCTCGATTTTCGATGGACAATTTACTCAACTGTATAGAGAGACCGGACTGGAATATACTATAAGTGACCCAAAAAACCCAAACAATTACACAGTTTATGTCATAGATCAGGATTTAGGAAATTGTATTTTATCAATAGATGATGACTTTGAAGAATGTACAGAAGAAGAAAACAAAAAAATAGAAAAAACAAAGAAAGGTCGAAAAAAACTTTTGATGGGGCTTCGTCTTGGAGGGGTTGGAGTGTTATTTGTTGCACCTGGAGATGAGTATGTGTCCTTCCCTTTTCATACAGACTACAATGGGAAATAGATTATACAAATAATTTATGTGAGTATGAAGCTCTAGTCTTAGGATTAGAGGCTACCAGGAAGCTAAAAATTGAACATCTAATAGTTTATGTTTAGCTTGATATTGTTGCTTTATTGTGAAACAAATAAAGAAGCAATATCAAGCTAAACATCCAAGTCTAAGTTCATACATGAATTGTGCCTAGGATTTGATAGAGAATTTTTTCTCGTCATTTAACATTCACTACATTCCTGGAATGGAAAATCAGTAGGCAAACTCTTTAGCCAAAGCAGCTACTACG
The DNA here is from genome assembly GCA_900067695.1 of Picea abies. NCBI lineage: Eukaryota > Viridiplantae > Streptophyta > Pinopsida > Pinales > Pinaceae > Picea > Picea abies. The sequence goes on from CBVK0103569090.1 coordinate 5,452, forward strand.
TTTGTACCACTTATTGTCCTAAAGCTGAAATATCATATCAAAATGAGACACATACCTTTAATCCCAAATAATGTGCAACACTGGCAAGGCCTTGAAGATGATGAGCAATTAAAAAGCTCCTAAAAATGGTTGATAATTTCTCAAAGACTCATATAGATCAAGAAAATCAGAAATATCCTATATGGATCATGCAAGAAGGTGAAGATCCTGAAAAGTTTCAGGATAAGATTGCAAATCATTGAATGCTTGTGCTTAAGAAAAATTATATCCCTAGAGGTATGATACCTTTAGAAAGATTGTTTGACCAAGATGATATACCCTTAAAATATACATTACGACCTCAACCTGAAGAGGTTGAAGATTGAAATATAGGAACTAAAGAAGATCCTAAACATGTCAAGATATCTAAATACCTCCCATCACAAGTAAAAAATAAGTACGTTGAACTACTTAAACAGTATAAAGACATATTTTCATGGTCCTGCGACGATCTAAGAACTTACGATACCTCTGCAATTAAACATAGGATTCCTTTGAAGCATGGTATCAAACCTTTCAGGTATAATTTGAGACAAATAAATCCTATCCTCTTTCTATTAATAGAAAAAGAATTCAAGAAGCTCCTCGACGCAAAGATTATCATCCCACTTAGGTATTCTAAATGGGTAGAAAATTTGGTACCTGTCAAGAAGAAAAGTGGGGAAATAACGCTTTGTGTAGATTTCAGGAATTTAAATCAATCATCCCTCAAGGACAACTACCCACTGCCAAAAATGGATCATGTCCTGGAAATATTAGTTGGAGATAAAAAAAAATGTCTATGATCGATGGTTTTTCCAGATACAACCAAATTGTTTTCCATGAAGATGATAAAGAAAAAACTACATTCACCACTCCGTGGGGAACTTTCATATATGATAAAATGTCATTTGGTTTGATGAATGCACGGGCCACCTTCCAAATAGTGATGGATATAGATTTCATTAATGAGAGAAATAAATTTGTTGTTATTTACTTACATGATCTAACAGTGTTCTCCAATTTTGATGCAGAACATCTGGTTCATCTCAAACAAACCTTCTAGAAATGCAAAAAAATTGGTTTGTCTCTTAACCCCAAGAAATCTCATTTTTCTATGCAAGAAGGAAAGCTTCTGGGTCATATAGTTTTGAAGGATGGAATCAAGGTTGACCCCAAGAGAATCGAGGATATTGACACAATAAACATTCCTATCAATAAGAAATAAGTCCAGTTTTTTTTAGGGAAGATAAAAATTTTGAGAAGATTTATCCCTAACTTTGTTGAAATTGTCAAATTAATCACATATATGTTGAAGAATGATAGTGAGGTGAAATGGATTTCTGAAGCTAAAGCATTGTTTGAGCAAGTTAAGAAATATATAAGAGAATCTCTAGTGTTATCTAGTTCGGACTATACCAAGGAATTCCTTATCTTTTCTTTCGCATCTGAACATATCGCAGCAATACTCCTGCAAAAGAACGAAAAAGGTTTCAAGTAGTTGATAGCCTTTTTTAGTAAAAGTCTCAAGGATGTCGAATTAAGATATGATATATTATAAAACAAGCTTATGCAGTGGTGAAATCTCTCAAAGATTTTAGGACCTATGTACTGCATTCCAAAATAATCGCTTATGTGCTAGCAAGATCTGTCAAAGATATATTGGTATAGCCAGACAGTGATGGTAGGAGAGCTCAGTGGTTAGCTAAAATTTAGGAGTTTGATCTAGAAGTAAAACCAACCAAGCTAGTTAAAGGTCAGGGCCTAGCAAAATTGTTAGCGGAATCAAATTTTGGGGAACTCAGGATAAACCACTTGGAATCACACGGATATATCCTAGATATAGAGGAACTTGATGATCAAACCGCTACAATCCAGATCAAAGATAAATTTTCATCCTCTGATTGGTATCGCGACATTGTTTCATACCTCTTTACCCTTCAGTTCCCGAGTGATATGACTCCATCCAAAGTGAGAACATTGAAACTACATGCAGTCAAATACTGTATTATTGAAAATCAATTGTACTGGAAATATTCGCTAAGTTTCTTGCTACATTGTTTAATAGAATCTGAAATGGATAATGTTATAAATCAATTTCAAGAAGGAGTGTGTGGAGGGCATCACGCTTGGAGGGAAATGGCCTACAATATTCTAAGAGTGGGATATTATTGGCCAAAGTTATTTACTTATGTAAATGCCAAGGTCAGAGCGTGCAACCCCTTCCAACAGTTCTCTAGTAAACAAAAGCTCCCTACACTACCTTTAGTCCCAGTCAATACAGAGGCTCCTTTTCAACAATGGTGCTTGTACTTCATCGGAGAAATCCACCCATAGTCAAGCACACAACATAAATGAATTTTAAGTGCTACTGATTATTTCATGAAATGGGTTGAAGCTATTCCAACTTGGAATGCCACAGATTCGGTAGTTATAAAAATTTTGGAAGAGAACATCCTATCAAGGTTTGGTTTCCCTCGAAAAACAGTCATGGACAACGCCCAAGCTTTCAAATCTATGGCAATAGTAAAAAAAATTCAAAAATATAATATTGTGTTAGGACATTCTACAACCTATTATCCTCAAGGAAATGGATTGGTTGAATCATCCAGCAAGATGTTGATGAATATAACAAAGAAAGTGTTGATGGAGAATAAGAAATCTTGGCACGTTCACCTAAAGTACGCCTTATGGGAAAACTAAATCGGCACTAAGAAATCAATAGGTATGTCCCTTTTCCAAATGGTTTATGGTACTGACGTGGTCCTTTCTATCAATCTAGCTCTTCCTGTGATGAAGTTGTGGCAAGATGCAAACGAGGATCCAAATGACATAACAAGGAGGAAAAACCAAATAATTGAAGTCCGGCAAAACAAGGCTGAATTAGTTGACAAACTCCAAAAGTATCAAAATAATATGAAATCCCTTTTCGATAAAAAAAGATAAAGAAAGGGATTTCCTTTCTGGTGATCTTGATTTTAAATGGGATTCTAAAAAAGAAGATGTAGGAAAGCATGGAAAGTTCGATCATCTATGGTTCGGGCCATTCAGGATTGCAACTATAGAGGGAAAGAATTCTTTCCTACTGGAGAATCTTGACGGAAAAACTTTTGAAGCCCCTATCAACGGGCACTATCTAAAACATTTTATGGAATAATCATGTTTTCACATTACCATTGTATATATCGGTTTGGTTTCTTGTTTCAATTTGCAATTTCATTTCCCTTCGTAAATTATCTGAATTTTACTTTTTCATTTTAAATAAACGTAGTCTTAGTTGATATTATAAAAGTAAAAAATAAAATATATGCATATCATTTCTGGTATGCGGAATTTTTTGATCTTTTCTTTTTATGCTCTTGCAGAATACTTATTCTCAGATGAGAAATAAGGAGGTATCGAAACTCCACGCATAGTTTTTGAAACATTTGTTTTCTCTCAAAATAGGTGATGAATTAATAGTTGGTTTGATTGAAAATGTAAATGAAATCCGAGGTATAAAATTCTATACTTATTGTTCAAGCTAAATTCTTAAGAAATCATATCGGGTATAAACAAGGTTCTACTCATGTATAAATCTATGGATTTCTAAATCAAATGAAAATAAAACAAAAATGAAATAAAAAGAAAATAAAATAAGAATAAAAGAGGATTAAAAAGAGAAGCATGATAATCAAGAAGTGAGCTTGTGTGGAAATGCGATTCTCTTGCGTCAGACCCTCTGAGTCCTCGACCTATTTCATTTCTCCTATCTTCGATATTTTACTCTATTCTTATTTTCACTACTTGTACTTAAATCTTCATAGAAAGAAATAATTTTCACCTTGACTCTAAAAACTTAAAAATATATCCTTAAAACAAGGTTAGGCGAAAATATTTATGTTCCTCTATTTTTAACTAAAAGAAAGTATGTCTAGGCTAATCCCAATAACTTTAGCTATATTAATAGATTTTAATTGATCAATTTGCTCAAGGATAATCCCGGGAAAATAAAAATTCCCCATAAAATATTCCCTATAGGAAAAGAGGTATTGAAGATTCGGAGAGATTTAGTCCAGAGTATAATAAAAAATGGTTGACAGACCTACATTGTTAAATTTTAAGCAAATATCATCCCTTGTATGATACATACAAATTGATTGCCCCCACTTCAAAATTATAAAAATATAAGGCAGATGGTGAAAGGAAATTCATAAAATGATTTCCCCCATCTAGGCCAAGACCAATGGTGAAATGAAATTTGTAAATCGATTTCCCCCATTGTGTCCAAAAGAGATGATGAAAGGAAATTCATGTAATGATTTCCCTCAGCTCAATAAAATGCTAAAATTCTAATTAAAGTGGTGAAAGGAAATTCAATGGGAGACATGGATAACTTCACCAGGGTACTGAACAGGCTCGCTGGCAGTGAAGCAATATCTATGATATCTGTAAGGATTTCATACATGTATAAACATACTCTGGTATCAAGCTCTCTTTCTGGTAATATTTACATTCTAAATCGACAAGGCATTCCATGAATAAATTGTTAATATTACTTTGCTTGGATGTGAATGAAATCAACCAAAGGTTGATACTTCAGTTAAAGTTGGTTTGAATATATTAAGCAAATCCAAACTCAGTTTCAGGAAAATGAAACCATTAATAGCCTAACTTGAGATCAATAATTGATTGTGTTTTGAAGGTTTTCTGAGACTCGGCTAAAGTCTGATTTTTCTCTATATGATTTTTCCCCAAAGGTGTTTCCCAGAAATACAATGATGACTCCATTTACCCAATAAAGGAACTTGGTATACTATTCTTCCATGCCTCGCAGGGAGACACGATCCCCATATGGAGCATATGTTGGAACACATATAATCCTAAAAATTTGAGCTTTACTTTCTCGAACTTCATCTTTACTAAATAATGACTCAAGAATCATCTTTTGAATGTTTAAATCAAATTTACTTCTAGTCATAAGGCGCGCATGATATCCGTCGTTGATAAAGTTACCCCGTTGATCCAACAATCCCTTTTTTACCCAAGTTTTGGAGCCTCCTGATTGTTAAAGAATCAAATCACTAAAGGTCGCTTCGAAGCTTTGTGCTTCAGGTATTTTGACAGGTATTCACTCTTAAAGTCCTGAAACCTGAAAGTGTTTGTTATCACTTTTCCACAAACCTTTAAAGGACACAAGTCATAGTACACGTGTACCTTTGAGTCTTCCCTGGGGTTGACATGTGGCATCCTTTCTTGACCTTTTCATATGAATATTCACATGATTCTAAGTAACACATGGCACTCCCTGGTCTCGACACATCTTCTAGAATGACGTCATTTTTTACATGTCACTATGGGAGATAGCCTTTTGTAAATTTAACAAAGAGTTAACTCGCAAATCCACGAAGCGCTAGAACATCAAAATGTTAAATCTTAATTAATTAAGTTAATCTTAGTCAAAATATAATTAAAAATGTTAAATCTTAATTAATTAAGTTAATCTTAGTCAAAATATAATTAACGACTTCGTGCTTCGGAGTTCGAACGTTTACCCTTCATCATATCCTAAAATCTCTGAAGTCCAAGTTTCTAAAGTGCCAGAACTTAAATAGGATTAATTAAAACTTAAAAGAGACTATCTGATAATTAATCATTTCAAAGTTTTGGGTTTCAGGGATTCCATCTCGAGCTACTTATAAAAATCCCAAATTCTGAATACCCAAAAGCACTTAAAGTTAAACACGATTAATTAATGTTTTAAAAGATATTGTCTCATAATTAATCTTTCATGGATTCGCAATTCGGGAAATTTCATGTCTGTTTCATCCAAACCTCTCAATCACGAACCACCGATATTAATGGTATTTATCACGACACAATGGTAATGATTTCAACATAGATTGTGGATCACCAGGTATACTTTCCCATTAAGATCAATAAATTTGCAGCCAATAAGGGTATACTCGAATCAATGCACTTAAGGCAAATAAAAAACTTTGATTTTGATTTTCATTTCCATCTTTCGTAGAATAGTAAGTTTTATCCAATTGAGAAACTCACACATTCCCCTGCACGAGGTAACCTCGTTCTGATTCTATCAATATCATGGCACCACGAAACATGACTAAGAAGACTGATGCAGCTGGTGAAGTTTCAAACCCGAATAAAGATGTTATGTTAGATACCACACCTCAAGCTATCGATTCTGTGAAATCTTGGACACATATGCTCGAGATTTTGGAATATGAGCTTACAAATGCCCAGAAGATTCTGGTGACGAAGTAAATGAAACTCACACAACTAAAATTTTGGATATAGCTCAGTCAGAGCTTCAAAATATAGTTGCGCGACTGAGGCTCATGCCATATATCTGTGAAATCTTGGACACATATGCTCGAGATTTTGGAATATGAGCTTACAAATGCCCAGAAGATTCTGGTGACGAAGTAAATGAAACTCACACAACTAAAATTTTGGATATAGCTCAGTCAGAGCTTCAAAATATAGTTGCGCGACTGAGGCTCATGCCATATAACAACATGATAGTTTGGGCCCTAGAAAACGTCGACATCCAAACCATGAGCGTGTTCAACTCTCAAAAGTTTGATGTTGGGTATTTTTGACCAAAACACATACAAGTAATGTATAATCTATCCCCCAATTTTAAGCATAATCACAATGTTGCATTCCTGCTAGAGTTTGAACAACAGGAGTGTTTACAATATGACAAAAGATATCGTGATATAATCAAGTCCTAGTGGGGGCACCCAGAGAAATTCAGAGATGAAACTCACGGCCTTTATGCCACAACATCATTAGAGGCTCATATGATTTATGTGGATATGATTCTTTGTAGGCTATTCTGGAAGAAAATTCCCACCCATTTCCCGATGGCATGGGTTCTAATTATGCACGAGGTGGCCGAGGGCTACTCTTTCAACTAGGCAAAGATGTTTTTAGATAATCTGGCCAAAGAAATCATCGAATACTAGCTGGCTAAACAAAAGGGACAACCTGCCACTTTCTACATGTTTTCATATATTATGGATGCCATATTCTTCGTAGCCCCTTTACCACTAATGAATTGGAGCCGGTTCACAACTAGTGTAGAGGAAAAGGCCAAATATTTCTGTTATGAAATATTCCATCATGTATTGTTTCTCGTTCATATATATTTATATGGTTTCCCACCCCCTCATATTTCAGATAGAATCATGGAAAACCTGGGAAAAATAGCAAACTAGTTCTTAGACGAAAACTTCTCCTACATTAGGGTTTTCTGATGCTCGGTCCCTCCCCATGCTCTCCCGAAGTTTTTACCATATCGGCTAGTATGTCGAGAGGTGGCTTATCAAACAATGATAGGGGGTATCAACAAAGAGCTGAAAGAAGCCCAGAAAAAGGTATGTCCTACCTTCCCTCTCCAAGTTGGTATGTTTTCATTTTTAGACTTTGACCACTCCAAAGTTGAAGTTTCATCTCTAGAGGATATCAATTTGGTTTACATTGAGTTTAAAAGCAACAACCCATAGAAAATCATGGAAAACCACCTGGCCCAATACAACTTGAAGAGATATGTGCACAAAAACTCACCACATGATGAAATATTTAGGGGAGTCAGGTCTTATAAGGAAGAACCGAATAGAGTCCAAATCTTGTCCCCAGATCAACATGTCAGTTTCTTCAGTTTTCAAAGGCACGGGCGAAACTTGTCAAAAGTACTATAGGGAGAATCAATAGCCATTTCGTCTACACAGGAAAATGTACCTCTGGGTTTTGAGACAGGGAGCTCTGGCAAACAAGATACTGAGGAAAAACCAAAGAACACTGAAGTTTTAATGCAGGAATTGAAAGCTTCATTATCAAGTCCATTAGGTCCTCAAGCAATGACTCATCTCGAAGATTTCCTAAAGCAAGGGCAAGATACATCTCCTTCTACACCAACCACATCTGTTTCCCATACTGCTGAGCAACAATCGTCCATGGAGATATGTACCCCTATTACTTCATTGACACCGTTGTAGTCAAGTTTCATAAATCCTAGTTTTGAAGTCATTTTTATAGGTGATCTTACGCCAAATTTGCTCAAATAGATGCCTCCTTAGGACTTCTTCTTCAACAATAGAAGGAGGTCCATCGTCAAATGAGAAACACATCAGAAAGATGGAGTGATAGTGAAAAGGAAAAGAATGGTGTACGATGGACAAAACCAAGATGATACAGAATTTGCAAAGGAAGTTGCAGGTTCGTTGGGCGCTTTCACCACCGCTAATCAATGGTCTGTGGAAAATTTGGCTGAGCAACTGCAATAGAAGAGCGTGTTGGTAGAGAAACTTCAAAATAAAATACACACAAATGAGCAGACTGTTCAGAATATAATGAGTCGAGACTTCAAGCAGATCAGAGAAAATGATAAAAAACAAATTCAACAACTCTGGGCCAACTTTGATGAGCTCCAAAGGAATTCACAGTTCAATCAAGGACTGATCACCCAACATGCTGAACTAATAAAACAATTGCAAGCTAATTTGGAGTTGACCGAAGGTACCTCAGTGGATATTTCGGCTTTCCAGACTCAAGAAATGGAAATAAATGAAAAACTAGAAAAGGCCCAGCTGGATCTTTTTATGAAGGTGGATGCCATCCAAAATTGCTACCAGGCAGTAGATCTTTATCTAAAATACATCTACATCAAAGAAAGAGAATCTCACTCAGCTCGAGTGAAGTTTCAAGAGGCTGTCTTATTGGTACCAAAGGATGATGTCTCAGATGTTCCTCGTCTTTCTCTTTCTGAACAAATAAGAGGTGATATAGCTTTAAAGTTCTGGGAAACAAATCTAGCAAAAAGAAAAAGAATTTCCAGAGAGGTAAATGAATCCTTTCTAGAAGCGTTGTCATTAATAGGCAAAGGACTAATTGATTTTGAAGGAAATGCTATCTCCGAATCCCTGGGTCAAATTGATATAGCAAAGAACCAGTATATTTCCAGAACAAGCAAAGAAGAAGATCTGATGACCATTTAGAAAATGAACCATATTGATCTCCTTCAAATAAATAAATGGATAGTAAACCCAAGCTTGCAATTACAGGTCATATCTCAAGGAGCAAAAAGGATACAATAAAAGCTGCCTCAGGTAGAGAGGAAGTTATACACTTTCGAGGCGAATGAAGCAACTAAGCCTTCAAGGTTGGTGGTGAAATTACTAAGTAAATGCATCCAATATATTGAATATGGGAAAACAAGCACATCTGGAAGCAAGTAAGAAAGTGACATTGCATTACTAGATATAACTAAAGTGAGAAATGGAAACAAATCTACGATGACCAGGATGTTGTGTTAAGGTATCAAGAAGATCAAATGACAGATATATATGGCCTAAAGAAATGAGAAAAGAGGAAAAATTTCGGCCTACAGATGAAGAGATTGCCAACAAACCTCATCATTTTCTATGTTCTGTTTTCTTATTTCAGATATTTGTTATTTTAAATTATGAGAAGTCCAACCGTTTTGAGTTGTGACAGTTTTGTATAAATACATATATTGAAGATCTATTAAGGGATGCTTCTTGCCAATTTTAATAGAGAAAACTCTCCTTATTGAGTATTAATACAAGTGCAAATAGAGATTCCAAATTTTGTTTAGTTTGGGTTATGTGTTTCTTCTGTTTTTCCATATCTCAACATTTCTTGATGAAATTCCTTGATAAATGTTTGATTTCAATTTAGTACAACAACTACTGTAATCGTATTTCATCAGTAATTTTTTAAGTAAGCCGTTTTTCCTCTGCATTTACTGTGAGTAAATCAAGACCTACGAGCTGTGTGGATTACTGTATCTTATACTTTATTCAAGGTTACACTATCTATTTTCTTCCACTGTAACAAGGTGAGACTCTTCAAAAATTGATGCCTTGCTTTGTTTAACAATTTTGTATTTTTCTCTCACATCATTCGATATTACAATTTTGACTCAGACACGAAATACGACCTCTGTGTTGCCATACTGTTAATTTCATTTAAGGATTTTTTCTCATATAACCAAGGTAGAAAAATCACTTTTAAAAAAACACTCTCTTTAAACTTTCCTGATGCCCGACATTACTCTTTGAGCCTTAAGTTTAATCTCAGGAACAATATCTTTTTCGCGTCGCTGCAGGGGACGGAGAAATGAAGCTATTTTTCCCTGGGAAAACGATAAGGTAAGATTCTATATTTGATAGTGAACAAACATTGAATACACAAGTAAGGCTCTTTTTATCTTTCACTTGGCGACTCCACCACAGATAAACTGGCATTTGGTCGAAAGAATACCATAAAGAACCCAGACAATAAGAAGACCACACATGTATTAGATTCCAAAAGGTTATTGAAACCAAAGGGATACCTCAAATCGACTACCGCATCAATAGGTAAAATATACCAACCTAAAGTTTCGCAAGTCAATACTAAGGTTCCCATTGAAGAATCAACCCCTAAAGATAATTTCAAACAAGCACCCTCTACAGAGGCATCAACTAGTAAACCCGAGGTTAGGTTTGAGAACCTGAAGGAAATTGTACCCAAAATAAAGACTGAGATTGACTCGACTGATACTCCTAAAGGTTAGAACGAAAGATCCCTATCTATACCCATTTTCGTTAATATTATGTCGACCTCATCCTTGCCCGAAGTAAAAGTCCCAGTTCTCTGAAACCGTGAAGAACATATTTTATACCCTGATTCGTCCCCTATCGGTTCACCTATTTACACATCTTGTAAGTCTGAGGAAACCAGTTCATGTTTCCATTTCCCTCTCCTTCTAGAATTTTCATCTCCTAACGACCTTTTTCTGGAATTTCCTTCATGACATCCCGAAGAAGTTGAAAGGTCATCACTTCAGTCCCTCGAAGTATTCAAAAACCATCTTTTTCCCCAAAGTTCGTCCCCTAAACTTTCAATGGTTTCTGCTGGAGGAGGTGGTGCTGGAGGTGGAGGAGCAGGTGGACAAGGTCAAGGACAACCCCCAACCCCTAGAATTTTTTCCAAGGTAGTTGCCAGATACGCTCCCTTGGTCCTCCCTGTCGTCCTTCACGATTTACCTGAAAATTATATGAAAAACTTACCGAAGTTTGTGGGAGAAGGAGATTTAACTGCAACTGAGCATATAGCCTTTTTTTATCAGTTTGCTAATATCCTCGACATTGAGCATGAGGATGTTTACTCAAGGCTTTTAGTACCAACTTTCGAAGGACAAGTACGAACCTAGTTTCGAGGACTTCCAGTAGGATCCCTATGGTCATATGATGATCTAGAAAACACATTTTTAAGACAGTGGGAAGAAAAGAAATACCATCTTTATTATTTGACTGAATTTGGGGCTCTAAGAAAAAATAATTATGATTTGTTTCTCAAATTTACTCAGAGGTTCAAAAAACTATACAATAATATCCAAGCCAAAGTTAAACCCTCTCAACCTATGGCAAAGGTAACTTTCACAGGGGCTTTTGAACCTGACTTTTCCCTACTCTTAACAGAAAGAATATCTGCCACTCTGGCAGGAATGCAAGACGATGCCATAGAAATCGAATCAAATACGATGGCATCCGGTAAATTAAAATCCAAGGTCGAGACAAGAACCAAAGAACCTAAACGTTTCAGGGAACAAGCAGGACCCTCCGAATCTGGGAAGTCTGCAAAATAAAAAATGGATGATATGGCTAAGATAATCAAATATTTGTCAAATAAAATATCTAGAATGGAACTAGATCAAGCCAGACCTGATCCATTCGCTAGAAATTAGTTCAGGAGAAATCCTAACCCCTGGATACCACAAAGCCAAGTGAAAAATGAAGATAAAAAAATCCAAGCTCCATTTAAAACGGAAAATATTATGCAAAGGGATGATATGCAAAATTATGAGGGGTTATAAGAGGATCTAAACAACCTTAGTGATGACGACCGGGAGCCTCATTTAACTAGACAGGATTAAACCTTAGTGATGACGACCGGGAGCCTCATTTAACTAGACAGGATTATGAAAATTCTTTAGACCTAGAACCCTTGTTTAATAATGAGGAAAGTATAAATAATCTGGGAGAGTCTGCATATCAAGGACTCGGCGACTCAATAATGGTCGAACTTCAATAGAAGTACAATTTAAGGCCCAGAGAAACAAATCCTACAAATATTCCACTGAAAAATATTTTATCGAGAAATAAAGTGAATGAGGCAGTTGTTACTAAACAGCTAGTTGAAACACAAGTTTCCCAAACAAAAATAGTTGAAACAAGAGCAACACAAACTAAGAAAATAGAGAATATATAAGCACAAGATTCAACCAAAGAAATTGAAAAAACAATTGGAGGTTTCAGTTTAGAAAATGAACTAAATAAAATTAAAATCCTCATGCCCCTGGTTGAGCTTGCCAAGAATCCAATTTATAATAAACGGACTGCTAAAATGATAAATTTTTCTGATGTTGAATGTCACGCAGATGTTATCAATCTACAAGATGAAATACCTACGATTATGTTTGGTCCGCACATCAAAAATACTAAGGAATATGTTGCTCCTTTTTATATTACATTAACTGTGCACGACCACTTAGTCCACAACTGCATGTTAGATTCTGGGGCCTCTCATAATTTAATGCCTAAAATTATCATGGAAAAATTGGGCCTCGAAATCACTAGACCTTATCAATACTTATACTCATTTGATTCCAGAAAAGTTAAGTGCCTTGGCATTATCAAAGATTTGGTAGTAAATCTTGCATAGATCCATGTAAAAAGTATCCTTATGGATGTATTCATTGCTGACGTCCCTGCCAAGTATGGCATGCCTCTATCTAGGTCTTGGGGCACAAATTTATGAGGATCACTTCAGCTTGACATGACTTATGCTATGATCCCAATTTTCGGTGGACAATTTACTTGACTGTGCATAGAGACTAGACTGGCATATATTGTAAGTGACCCCCAAAACCCAAACAATTACCCAGTCTATGTTGCTGATCAGGATTTAGGAAATTGTATTTTATCAATAGATGATAATTTTGAAGAATGTATAGAAGAAGAAAATAGAAAAATAGAAAAAACAAAGAAAAGTGTAAATAGTAGAGGAGTATGGAAAATGTTTTTTGATGGCACATCATCCTGCGAAGGGGTAGGGGCTGGAGTGTTATTTGTAGCGCCAAGAGAGGAGTATGTTATCCCCTTTTCATACCGATTATAATGGGAGATTGATTATACAAATAATGTCTGTTAGTATGAATCTCTAGTCTTAGGATTAGAGGCTGCCAGAAAATTAAAAATTGAACATCTAATAGTTTATGGTGATGCAGAGCTTATTGTGAAACAAATAAAGCAGCAATATCAAGCTAAACATCCAAGGCTAAGGTCATACAGAAATTGCACCTGGGATTTGATAGATAATGTATTCTCATCCTTTAACATTCACTATATTCCCAGAATGGAAAATCAGCAGGCAGACTCTTTAGCCAAAGCAACAACGATGTTTGTACCACCAACTATCCTAAAACTGAAGTATCATATAGAAATGAGACACAGACCTTCAATACTAAATAATTTTAAGAAATGGAAAGTATTTAAAGATGACGAGAAAACTAAACAGTTCCTTAAAATGGTTGACGAGTTCTCTGAGACTCATATAGATCAGGAAAATCAAAACGATCTTATCTGGATCATGCAGGAAGGTGAAGATCCTGAAAAGTTCCAGAATAAGATCGCAAATCACTGAATGCTTGTGCTTAAGAACAATCAAATCCCTAGAGGTTTGATACCCTTAGAGATATTGTTTGACCAAGATGACATACCCTTAAAATCTACCTTATGACCTCAACCCGAAGAGGTGGAAGACTGTAACATAGGAACTAAAGAGGATCCTAAAATGGTTAAGATATCTAAGTACCTTCCAACCCAGGTAAAAAATACGTACGTCGAGTTTCTTAAGAAGTATAAAGACATCTTTTCATGGTCCTATGACGATATAAAAACTTACAATACCTCTGTAATTGAACATAAGATTCCTTTGAAGTATGGTATCAACCTTTCAGGAAGAAGCTGAGACAGATAAATCATATCCTCTTTCCAGTGATAGAAAGGGACGTCAAGAAGCTTCTCGATGCAAAGATTATCATTCCACTCAGGTATTCCTAGCAAATTTGATACCTGTCAGGAAGAAAAGTGAAGAAATCGGGCTTTGTGTAGATTTCAGGAATTTAAACCAGTCATCCCTCAAAGACAACTACCCACTGCCAAAAATGGATCATGTCCTGGAAAAAGTAGTTGTAGCTAACATAATGTCTATGATTGATGGTTTTTTTGTATACAACCAAATTGTTGTCCACAAAGACGACAAAGAAAAGACCACATTTACCACTCTGTGGGGAACTTTCATGTACAATAAAATTCCATTTGGTTTCATGAACGTAGGGGATACTTTCCAAAGAGAGATGGATATATATTTTATCAATGAGAGAGACAAATTTGTTGTTATTTACTTAGATGATATAACAGTCTTCTCCAATTCTGATGCAAAACATCTGGTTCATCTCAAACAAAACTTCGAGAAATGCAAAAAATTTGGTTTGTCTCTTAACCCTATGAAGTCACATTTTTCTATGCAAGAAGGAAAGCTTTTGGGTCATATAGTTTTGAAGGATGGAATCAAGGTCAACCCTAAGTGAGTTGAGGCTATTGACATGATAAACATTCCTAGAAATAAAAAAGAAATCCAATCTTTTTTAGGGAAGATAATTTTTTTGAGAAGATTCATCCCTAACTTCGTTGAAATTGTCAAACTAATTCAGATATGCTGAATAAAGACAGTGAAATGAAATGGACTGCCAAAGATAAATCATAATTCGAGCAGGTTAAGAAAGTTATAAGTCAAGCGTCAGTGTTAGTTAGTCTAGATTATACTAAATAATTCTTGATCTTTTCTTTTGCATCTAAACATATTATCGCAGTGGTAAACCTGCAAAAGAATGAAGAAGTTTTCGAGCAGCCGATAGTCTTTTTCAGTAAAATTCTTAGGGACACTGAATTAAAATATGATATAGTGGAAAAAAAAGCTTACCCAATGGTGAAATCTCTCAAAGTTTTCAGAACATATGTACTGCATTCCAAAATAATCGCTAAATACCAACAAGTGTTTTCAAAGATATCTTGGTACAACCAGACAATTATGGTAAGAGAGGTTGGTGGTTAGATAAAATTCAGGAGTTCAGTCTAGAAGTAAAACTGACCAAGCTAGTCAAAGGTTAGGGACTCAAAAAATTGTTAGCAGAATTAAATTTCAAGGCACTCAGGATAAACCACCTAGAATCACATGGATATATCCCAGATATAGAATAACTTGATGATCAAATCCCTACAGTCTAGATTGAAGATAAATTTTCTTCCTCTGATTGGTATCACGATATTGTTTCATACCTCCTTACCCTTCAGTGCCTGAATGACATGACTCCATCCAAAGCGAGAACGTTGAAGCCACGTGCATTTAAATATTGTATTATTGAAGGTCGACTGTACTAGAAGGATCCTCTAGGTTTCTTGTTATGTTTTTTAACAGAACCTGAAATAGAGAATGTTATAAATGAATTTCACGAAGGAGTTTGTGGAGGAAATCACACATGGAGGAAAATGGCCTACAATATTTTAAGAGATGGATATTATTGGCCAAAGTTATTTACTGATGTGAATGCCAAGGTCAGAGCCTACAACCCTTGCCAACTGTTCTCTGGTAAGAAAAATATCCATGCACTACCTTTAATCCCAGTCAAAGTAGAATCTCCCTTTCAATAGTGGGGTCTGGACTTCATCGGAGAAATCCATCTGCAGTCAAGCGCCCAACATAAATGGATTTT
>CBVK0103569092.1:0-10222 GCA_900067695.1 Picea abies
TTGCCCCCATTTTGTCCAAAAGAGATGATGAAAGGAAATTCATGTAATGATTTCCCTCATCTCAATAAAATGCAATAGTGCTAATTGAAGTGGTGAAAGGAAATTCAATGGGAGATGTAGATAACTTCATCGGGGTACTGAACAGGCTCGTTGGCAGTGAAGCAATATCTATGATATATGTAAGGTTGTCATACACGTATATAACATACTTTGGTATATAGTTCTCTTTTCGGTAATATTTACATTCTAAACCGACAAGGGATTCCCTAAATAAATTGTTAAAATTACTTAGCCTTGATGCGAACGAAATCGACCAAAGTCTGATATTTCAGTTAAAGTTGTTTTGATTATCTTAAGCAAATCCAAACTCAGTTTTAGGAAAAGGAAATTATTAATAGCCTAACTTGAGATCGATAATTAAATGTGTTTTGAAGGTTTTCTAAGATTCGGTTGAAGTTCATTTTTTCTCTGTATGATTATTTCCCTAAGGTGTTTCCCAGAAATGCAAAAATGACTCCATTTACCCAATAAAGGCACTTGGTCTACTGTTCTTCCACGCCTCATAGGGAGACGCAATCCCTAGATGGAGCCTATGTTGGAACATATATAATCCTAAACTTTGAGCTTTACATTCTCCACTTCATGAAAATATAATCTTTCCCAAAGTGGCAACTCAAAAAATAACTTTTAAAATCTAAATCTAAATCATTTATGCTTAATTGGTAATAATGCACGCATAATATACGTCGTTGATGAAGTTTTCTCGTTTGATCGAACAATCCTATTTTCCCAGAGTTTTGGGAACCGCCTAATTGTTAAAGAGGTAAATCACTACAAGTCTCTCTAGAGCTTCGGGTGTTTTGATAAGTCTCAATGATAAAAAACCCGAAACCCGAAAGTGTTTGTTATCACTTTTCATGAACCTTTAAAAGACACGAGTCATAGTACACGTGTATCTTTTGAATCTTCCTTGGGTTGACACGTGGAACCCATTTCTGACATTTTCGTTTGAAGATTCATACGATTCTAAGTAACACATGGCACCTCCCTGTTCTTGACACGTCATCTAGAATGGTGTCATATTTGACATGTCACTATGGGAGATGACCCTTCGGAATATAACAAAGAGCTAATTTGCAAATCCATGAAGCACTAAAATGTTGAAGTATTAAATTTTAATTAATTAAGTTAATTTTGGTCGAAATACAATTAACGACTTCGCACTTCAGGGTTCGGACGTTTACCCTTCATCATATCCTAAAATCTCTGAAGTCCGAATTTTCGAAGGAATTGAACTTAAATATGATTATTTAAAACTTAAAGGTGATTATCGGATAATTAATCATTTCGCATTTCGGGTTTCAGGGTTTCTTCTCGAACTGCATTTAAAAATCCCGAAGTCTGAATATCCGAAGCACTTGACGTTAAACATGATTAATTAATATTTTAAAAGAGATTATCTCATAATTAACCTTTCGTGGATTCGTGATTTGGGAAATTTCAACTCTATTTCATCCAAATCTCTCGAACACGAACCATCGAATATTAATGGCATTTATCACAAATCAATGGTAATTATTTTTAGCATAGATTGTGGATTTCTAAGTATACTTTCCCATTAAAGTTAATATATTTTCCGTCAATAAAGGTATACTCGAATCAATGCACCCGAGGTGAATAAAATTACTTCGATTTTGAATTTTATTTTCACCTTTCGCAAAGTAGAAAGTTTTGTCCAACTGAAAAGCTCATGCAATTCCTCTGCAACAGGTAACCCTGTTTTGTTCTCTCGATATCATGTCACCACGGAAGATGATGAAGAATACTGATACAGTTGGTGAAGGTTTGAATTTAAATGTGAACATTCTGTCAGACACTACACCGTGAGCTATAGACTCTGTTAAATCTTGGACACGGGTGTTCATGATTCTGGAACATGAGATTATAAATTTCCCAAAAGATTTTGGCGATGAAGTGGATGATACCCATGAAGCTAAACTTAGGTATATATCTCAGTCATACCTACACAAGGTATTTTCACGACCGAGACTCATGCCGTATAACGACATGATAGGATGGGCCTTGGAGAACATGGACGTCGAAACCAGTAGCATCACCAACCACCAGAAAGTTGTCGTTGGCTCGTTTCGACAAGATTAACTTCAAGTAATGTATAAGATATCTCCAGAGCCTAAATATACTTACAATAGTACATTTATGTTAGAGTTCGAGCAACATGAATGTATACAATATGACAAGAGTTATCCCGATATAATCAAGTCTCGGCAGGGGCACCTATAGAAGTTCAGGGCCGACGCTCATGGCATGTATTCCACAGCCTCGTTGGATAATCACATGATTTATGTAGCTATGATGCTCTGTAGGACTATTCATGAATAAGATTCCTACTCACTTCCCAGTGGAATGGGTGTCGATTATGCATGAGGTGGTCGAGGGCTACGCTTTTAACTGGGCCAAGATGTTGTCGGATAATCTAGCTAATGAAGTTATTGAATACAAATTGGTGAAGTCAAAGGGGTAGCCCACCCCTTTCTATATGTTCGCATATATCATGGATGTTATTTGCTTCATAACCCCTTTCCCACTTATGAATTGGAGCTGGACCCCGACCAGTGCAAAACCTATTCACTTCTATCACTCCAAGTTGTGGGAGGACAAGGCCAAAGATTTATTCTACGAAATCTACCACTATGTAGTGGTAATCGTTCATATAGATTTATATGGTTTCCCACCCCCTCGAATTTCAGAAAGAATCATGGGAAATCTGGGAAAAATAGCAGAATGGTTCATTGAAGAAAACTCCTCTTACATCAGGGTTTTCGGAGGCTCAGTCCCTCCTCTTGCTCTCTCGATATTTTTACCAGAATGGGTAGTATATCAAGAAGTAGCTTATCAAACAGTGACAGGGGGCATCAAAAGGGAGCTAAAAGCAGCCCAGAAAAAAGTATAGCCTACCTTCCCTCTCTAGGTTGCTATGTTTTCACTTTTAGACTTCGGTCACTCCAAAATGGAGGTTGCAGCTTTGGAGGATGTCAAGTTGGTTGACATCGAATTTAAAAGGCATGACCCACATAAAATCATGGAAAACCACCTTGCCCAATATAACATGAAGAGATATATACATGAAAAACCCCCACAAGATGAAATGTTTAGGGGAGTTAGGACTTATGAGGAAGTACTGAACAGATTCCAAACCTTGTCCCTGGATCAATAGGCTAGTTTCCTTAGTTTTCAAAGACACGGACGAATCATCTTGTCGAAAGTACTACAGGGAGAATCGGTAGCCACTTTGCCTACACAAGAATATGTACCTCCAAGTTTCGAACCAGGGGACTCTGGTAAATAGGATATTGAGGAAAACCCAAAGAGTGTTGAAGTTTTAACTTAGGAATTGGAAGCTTCATTATCAAGTCCATTAGGCCCTCAGGCAATGGATCAACTCGATTTTTTCCTAAAGAAAGGGCAGGATACATCTCCTTCGACACCAGCCACACATGTTTGTCATGCTGCTGAGCAAAAACCATCCACAAAGATCAGTACCCCTATTACTTCATTGACACTGTTGTTGTCTAGTTTCGGAAATCCTAGTTCTGAAGTCATTTTTATAGGTGATCTCACCCCAATTTCGCCTGAAGAGATGCCTCCTTCGGACTTCTTCTTCAGCAAGAAATGGAGGGCCATCATCAAATGAGAAACACAGCAGAAGGATGGGGTAATAAACAAAAGGAAAAGGATGTTATACGATGGAAATGATCATGATGATTCATAATTCGTGAAGGAAGTGGCAGGATCATTAGGTGCCTTTGCCACTGCAAATCAGTAGTCTGTAGAAAATTTAGCAGAGAAGCTAAAAAAAAAAACCTATAGGTAGGGAAGTTGCAAGATCAAATACTGACCATGGAACAGACTGTGAAGAATAATATGAACCAATATTTTGAACAGATCAGAGCTTATGACAGGCATCAAATTCAATAGATGCGGGCTAACCTCGAGGAGCTCCATCGAAATTCACAGGCCAACAAAGGATTGGTCACTCAACAAGAGGAGTTAATAAAGAAATTGCAAGCCAGGATAGACTTGACTGAAGGTACATCAGTGGAGATATCATATTTTTAGACTCAATCACTAGAGGTAAACGAAAAACTAGAAATTACCTAGCAAGATCTTTTCATGGAGGTCGATGCCATCCTAAAATGCTACAAGACAGTAGACATCTCTCTAAAAGATATCTATATTAAGGAAGGAGAAGCTCACTCAACCCGAGATAAGTTTCAAGAGGCCATCATACTGTCACAGAGGGATAATGTCCCCAATTTTCCTCGACTTTCCCCCTCTGAACAAATAAGAGGCGATCTGGCCCTAAAGGTGTTGAAAACGAATTTGGCAGAGAGCAAGAGGTTAGCCAGGGAGGTGAAAGACACTTGTCAAGAAGTGCTATCATCATTGGATAAGAGACTAATTGATTTCAAAGGAAGCAACATTGTGGAGGCTTTGGGGAAAATCAATATCAAAATGAACCATCATAATTCTAAGAAGAAACTAATAAGTGGCTAGTGAACCTCCTTAATATTAATAAGTGGCTAGTGAACCCAAATTCACAGTTCTAAACCTTGACTCGAGTAGTGAAAATAATCAAAGAAAGACTACCTCAAGTGGAAAATAAATTATACATTTTCGAGGTGAATGAAACCATTGTGCCATCAAAGATAGTGGTGGAATATTTAGATAGATGTAACCAATGCATCCAGCATGGACAAGAAAGCACAGTGGTGAGAAGATAAGGAAATGCCATTGTTGAAGGGACAGATGTCAACAAAGCTACAATGACCAGAACGTTGTGCCAAATTATCAAGAAGATCAAATGATAGATGTGTATGACCTAAAGGAATGAGGAAAGGAAGTGTTTCAGCCAGCAGACGAAGAGATAGCAGAGATTGCCAACGAAATTCATCAATCTCTATGCATTGTTTTCTTATTCCAAATATTCGCTATTTTTAATTATAATAAGTCCAACTGTTTTGAGTTGTGACATGTTTTGTATAAACACATAGATTGAATATCTAGTAAAGGGCTTCTTCTTGTGGAATGTAATAGAGAAAACTCTCCTTATTGAGTATTAATACAAGTGCAGACATAGATTCCAAATTTTGTTAGTTTGGGTTATGTTTTTCTTTTGTTTTTCCATATCTCAGCATTTCTTTAATGCAATTCCCTTATAAATGTTTGATTTCAATTTAGTACAAAAACTATTGCAATCGCATTACATCAGTAATTTGTTAAGTAAGCAGTTTTTCCTCTGCATTTATTGTGAGTAAATAAAGACCTGCGAGCGGTGTGGATTACTATATTTTATACTTTATTCAAGGTTACACTATCTATTTTCTTCCACTGTAACAAGGTGAGACTCTTCATCAATTGATGCCTTTATTTTTTTAACAATTTTGTTATTTTCTCTCACACCATTCAATATTTCAATTTTGACTCAGACACAAAATACGACCTCTATGTTGCCATACTGTTAATTTCATTTGAGGAATGTTTCTCATATAACTAAGGTAGAAAAAGCACTTTTAAAAAACACTATATTTAAACTTTCCTGATGCCTGACATTACTCTTTGAGCCTTAAGTTTAATCTCAGGACCAACAAACTCTATTCCCCATGGGAAGGATATTATAATAACACATGTGGAGAAAACCTTTAAAGACCGAAATCCTTTGGTGGGATCTTCATGGGAGGGATCTTCTTATTTCCCAAGTGTGTGGTAGTATATGCATCATCTCTTTGATGGCTGAAAGTGATGGTGAAATGGAGCCAAAAATTCAATGAGAATTTTGGTAGCACTTCCAAGGCCTGCAATATTTGTAGGCCTAGAGTAAGCTTCAACAAACCAGACATTAAAAGTGGATGGGGGTTTTGCAGCAATTTCATATAGTCATAAAGTATAATAAGGGAAACACTAATAACTTGGTAGACATGATTTCAAGGCCACCCACATCTAAGATTACAACTTTGGGAAACCTTATTCATATGGAGCCTTTTACCCATGATGCATACAAAGAGGCATACATATAAGATGAGGACTTCAAGGAGGTGTTTCAGTAGCTACAGGGCCAAATTCATGTAGAAGAAGGTCAGATTAAGATTGAATATCATCTCCATAATGGGTTATTCCACAATATAGACAAGCTTTGTGTTCCTAAAGGTGAAATATTGCATCTTATTAGAGAAGCTCACACCTCCAAAGTCGCAATACATTTTTGTGTTGGGAATACATTTGTTAACTTACAAAGGTATGTGTATTGTCCCATAATGAAAGAAGATGTAGCACGTTATATTAGAGGATGTATACTTTGTTGTACCAGCAAGGCCGGTAATAGAAAGAAAGGTATATACCATCGTTTACCTATACCCATTTGACCTTAGGAAACCTTGAATTTTGTGGGAGGTTTATCAACAACTAGGAAGGGACATGACTATGTTTTTGTGGTAGTTGATAGGTTTAGTAAGATGTGCATTTTTATTCTTTGTAAAAATACCATCACAGGATAAGAAACAATAAACATGTTCTTTGAATATGTATGGGTGCACTTTGGGATACCAAGGAGCATCATGTTAGACATGGATACCATATTTCTTCGTGACTTTTGGACTACACTTTGGGATAAGATGGACACGAAGTTTAATAGATATATAAGATTCCATCCACAGACATATGGGAAAATAGAAGTAGTCAACATGACTATGGTGTAACTTTTGAGGGGCTACAATTAGAAACGTTTGAAGACCTGGGATGAAAATATGATATATATTCAACACTCTTATAATAGAGTGGTCCACACTTCTATTGGTAAGTCCCATTTTTAAACTTGTTTTGGGTATTTGTTTCCTTCTCCCTTGGATGTTGTTTATGTATAGTAAGGAGGAGTGAGGGAAGACACCATGAGAGAATCATTAAAAGCAAAGAATGTTTTCAAAAATATTAGGCAGATCCAGTTACAAGTACATGAGACATTGAAGAAGTCACAAGAAAGGTACAGGGAATGACATGATTAGCACAAAATAGAAAAATAATTCAAAGGGAGAGACATCATTTGGTTACATATGAAGAAGGAAAGACTATAGGGTCCCAGTAAGAAGATCAAGGCTCTACGGTATGGCTCTTTTGAGGTATTCGAGAAGGTGGGAGATAATTCCTACAAACTCAGTCTACTCGCATACATGTGCATTTACTCAGTAGTGAATGTGGAGAATTTGAATCTCTATGAGCTCTCCATATTGGATCAGAAGGAGGAGCATGTCCTACCTACCATAGAGGGCTTAGCATCATATTCTTAGGTGATGCAGGAGCATCACCAGCATCACTCAATGAGGCAAGGTGGAGGATGACTCAGCATCCAGCACAGCACACTCAACTGGTTTGAATTCCGAGGGCATGTCACTTTAAATTTTGAAAAGCATTGTAATTAAAGATCTCATAAGATCTTGAAGCTTGAGACATTGTATGTTCTCCAGGGGAAGATATTTTCTTTTAATGTTTATAGGATTGTACATATTTTGAGTGTCAACTCATATATGGGTTGTAAAATTTCATTTATTGTAATAATCTTAGTGGTAGGATGCTTTAGTTGTGATATGAAAGCACTAAGATGGTCTGGAGGGAAGGCTTGAGAAGCCCCATCATGTATAAATCAATGTAATCTATGCCCAAATGAGGGTTTTTTTCATTGTTAATTGTTGTAAAATTTTAAAGAAGCTATTGAGAGCTATGGAAAACCTTGTAAATATTTATTGAAGGAATATAGAAGAAGAGAGGATTGCCTTCATATTTCTGAGCTTGCTTGTCTCTGAGTAACTGGGTAAATGTTGTGATATTTATATTTGTGTTTTATGCATGTGTATGCATCTAAATGGCTTGTTGAATGAATCCTTAATGTTTATTTAAGTTTCAATTGTTTCCCTTCTAAAATCTCGGTGCAAGGAGTGCACAGTTCCCACACAAGGAGTGTGGAGGCCAAACTATCACAGGTTTAGAAGATCAAGAGAGATTGCGTAAGTATACATAGAGCGAGCGCAAGGATTTTTCCTATACTCATAGGAGTATAAAATCTCAAAGAGGAGACTGGCATAAAGTATGCACAGAGTCAACACCTTTTTAAGTGTTGAAGAAGCTCAAAGGAGAGATAGCGCAAGAGTGTGCATAGCCTATGCAAGGAGTGCAGAAGGTGAGAACAGTCTAAATGTTAGACTGAAAGGGAAGCGCAAAGAGTGCACAAATGCTCGATTCATTCAAGATAAATTTTTAGGAGGGAAGTGCAAGGCGTACGCTAGAGTCTAAGTTCTTCAATTGAAGAAGCTTGAGGAAGAGAAAAATCTATTTGTTTCGAGGTGGAAGGATGAGATCTATTCGGGAGAAGACAAACTCCCTCACAGTCATTGGATCTAGGTAAGAAGTAGGAGCGGTAAACCCTTGATTCCTTTGGACTTCGCTTCTTCGACAATTTTCATGTGTTTGTTGTAAAGGAGGCAAAATTCCCCGAAGTCCCAAAGTCCAAAGTAAATCTAGACCATTGATCGTTGGGGACACATGTCTTCATATTATCATATATTTAGAAGTCCAGCGATCTGGAGGATCACAGGTGAAAATTGTTCAGGTGTGAAAAGGCCCAAAATCTTGAAGGTTAGAGTTAACACAGGTCATTCATTATCAGGGACACGTGGACCGTGGCTCCCTACACTTTGCCACTTCATCATTTGACAATTTGGGAAATAGTGTGTGTTGATGTCTCGGAACTCTTTAATCCCAGAGTTCTAGAGTATATCACAGTCATTGGTTGTTGGAGAAGCATGGACTATTGATCCTTGAACCTCCGAGAATTCACCCATTCAGCCTACAGAGGATTTGAAGAGTTGTGTTGGATGATCTTTCGAAGCCCAGAGTTCTGAAGCACTAGTCTGAGAATTTTCCAATTCGGCATTCGAAATATTTGGAAAAATGATGTGGTTAGAACTCCCGAAGCCCAAATTTTCGAAGCATCAGTCCAAGAATTTTCTAGTTTGGTGTTCAAAGGATTTTAGGTGTATTGTGGGGAAAACCGTTGAAGCTCTGGAGCGCTGAAGTTTTTTCTTTTGAAATTTTAAGCCCCAAGTTTTGGCCCAAGATCACTTGAAGACTTTGTTGGAGTAAAAAGACCCTCGTGAATCTAAATTTCCATGTAGATAAAGGAGAAAAGGCTTGTGGTAAATAAGTCTAAGGGTTCATTGGGAACCTTAGAACCACTTCAGCTCCTATGTAAATCGATACTATACCAGGGGGTCATGTGAACCCCCATGGGAAGGGAAGGGGTTTGCATCAATTTGTATCAGAGCATTGGAATAAGCTCTATGAAAGAGGAATATTTAGAATCATGTCGCCAAGAAGATGCAAGGAGAGAAATGTGGTCAACGCAACCATGGAAGAAGAAATGAGACAACTTTGTGTGAGGTATGATGTCATGGAAACAACAAAAAGGAGGTCACCAGAGGATGGTGATGCCAGCGAAGCTGAAAGTGAAGATATAGAAGAAAAATAAGAAGTTATGGGAGAACAAGCAGTCGAGGAACGATTGTTGAGAGTTGTTGTCAAGCTGGGAACCAGAGAAAATATGGAAGTCACAATGTATGAAGGTAATTTAAATGTGGAAGAACTGCTTGATTCGATAAGTGATTTAGACAAGTACTTTGACTATGAGGAGATTGATGATGAGAAGAAGGTAAAGAATGCAGTGACCAAATTAAAGGGACATGCAGATTTATGGTGGGATGAGTTGCAAGTCGATAGAAGGAGAGAAAAGGTAAGTCCAATATTAAGAGTTGGGATAAAATGGTAGAAAATCTCAAGGATAATTCATACACAAGGATTGTTAGTTGAATCTATTCAGAAAGTTGCAGAATCTGAGGCAGAAAAGTTTTTCAGTGAATGAGTATACTAAATATTTTTATAAGTTGAATATAAGAGTAGGACATAGGTGTGTATTTTAACCTTGTACGATATTTACTACAAACAGATTTTTAGGAAAAGAATAGAAAATATACAATGGCAAATACAAACATTACACAGATATTTTTCCCCTGGAAACCTATAAGGTAGCTAGAGATGTAGTGGGGGGGGTTAGAGGGCCCATAGTGATAATAGTGGAGGTAATTCAATGTAAGGTGGACTA
>CBVK0103569151.1:0-11730 GCA_900067695.1 Picea abies
AACTTCACTCTGACTCCATAATAAAATATATAATAATAATTGATTGTAAAAATATGATGACATTACAAGGATAGGGCATATATATATATATATGCCCTTTATGGTTTTTATGAAGAGTCATGACCTTTAATTACATTAATGTTTAATTTACTTAATTTATTTATTTTAATGTCTTTATATTATTTATTTATTGTAACATACCCAATAAGGATGGGACTTGGTGAATCTGTATCAACTAAAAATCTTTGAACAAGATCACACTCAAGAATCAATACCCTTTCCTAGGAACGATGATTTGTTAGATCAGTTGCAACATGGCAAGTACTTCACCAAGTTGGATTTCAAATCGGGATACAACTAGGTAAAATTTAAAGAAGAAGACACATGGAAGATCGCCTTCAAGACAAGGTAAGGTATATATGAATGGCTAGTAATTCCTTTTGGTTTATATAATGCACCAACTACATTTATGATATTGATGAATGATGTCTTACGTCCTTATCTATATTCATTTGTAATAGTGCATTTAGAGGAAATATTAGATTATATATTTACCTAGGAAGAGCACATATCACATCCCGTGCAAGTGTTAGAGACTCTGAAAAAACATCAATTGTTGGATAACCTTGAGAAATGTGAGTTTTCTCAGTGACCATTAGTGTGTTTGGGGTACATGGTTGGTAGAGGGGAACTCAAGATAGATCCTGTGAAGATGGAGGAAATCCTTGAGTGGCTAGTTCCTACTAATGACACCGAAGTTAGGATCTTTGTTGGGGTAGCGCAATACCTAGGGAAGCTCATAGCATCCTTTTCAGTGGTAGTTGTGCTACTCCATGCCATAAAAACTAGTGGAAAGATTTTATAGTGGGGAAAGAATCAACAAAAAGCTTTTGATGAGTTTAACTGCAAGATTAGTCAAGCACCAATTCTTGCATTGCCTTACTCACATAAGCCTTTCAAAGTGGAGATGGATGCAAGTGAATGTGTCATGGGAGCAGTCTAGATGCAAGGAGGTAAGTTGATATGCTATCAGTCTGAGTGTTTCAAGGAGAATTCATGAACTACCTTGCTTATGATAAGGAACTCCATGCCTTGGTTCAAGCTATTGAGAAGTGGATGCACTATATAATGGGCAAGGAAACCATTATACACTCTAATCACTAGCCATTACAGTATATGTAGGCCTAAAGTGATATTCATGAAACCAAACACCATCGATTATGTTGAGTCCATGGTTATTTTTATCTCTACGCCTAGTGACTGTACATTATGCCAATGTTGTGAGATGTGCTAGTTGTTCTACTTAATACAATGGAAGATTGTTCTATTTATGTGTAGCTTGTTATAATGTATCTTGACAATATCTACATTGTTGTCTTTATTGTGCATGCTTTAAGTTTTAATAGCTTAAATCAATGGAATTCAAGGATAACTAATGGATTTTACACTCCCACTAGATGTTCAATACTTTATAAATCAATTAATCAATAACTATCAAACATGCCTTAGGTGAGACCCTATTCCCTTGGAATTTTGACCATGCCAGCATACTAGACTATTGCGGACCATTGTTTGACACATTTTGCAAACCATGGGTCTTTCATATATCCATCAACCTGGTTCTATTGTTGAGAATTTAACAAATGCAGAGTAGTAGAGATGCAGTGGAGGCCAGTTAACACAATGCCATTATAACACAAATATGATTTATCATGATGTTAATATGACCCAAAACCAATGCAAACTTTACATATTTGAGATTACTGTGACTCAACTATGACACAAAGAGTTGTTACTAAGATGCACAATTGTCAATTAGGAAACTCAAAATGACATAGACATACTCTACAACGACACAAATAACCAAGATCTTAACATTATCATGACTTAACAATGGATTGTATTGACACAATGAAGACGTCGAAAGGATCCATAATGATGCATAAGTGACCCATATCGAAGCTAGTAGGATACAACAATAACAATTCTACTCAAATGAGATGCTAAATATGGGTTTCTTCTGAATATTTGATGCATATACAACACAATTTTAGTTTCAATGATGTGAATTTCATCTCTGTGAAGACATTGAATGGTGCACGTAGAAAAACATGATGTTGGAAACACAACTTTGACACAATGCACAATGACCCTTGTTGAATTGTGTTTAATTTCATCCAAACTCCATTTTTTCGCAAAAAATAATTGCATGATGAGACTAAAGACGACAACAGAGAAATGTATTGTAATTGATGGAAACCCAACTAGCATGAATTGTTTAATAGAATGCATCATAGTGTGCCTCATTCACTAAGATAAGTTATTTGTACCATTATTCTTTGGAAAATCCTTTCCACATCCACCTAATTTCAATTATAGCTCCTCCATAAGAGCCAAATAATCTTCAATCCTAATAAAAGGGAGAGGACTATGAGAGACAAAACCTTTATCAATTTGTGTAATCTGAGTCTCGTCGATCTTATCTAATGAAGTTTCCATAAACTTCTTCCAAAACGGATTTCGACAATTGATCTCATTTGCATGAAAATGGATCTCCCTGGAGACGTAGGTTGTTATAACTCCTAAAGGCTCATCCTTTTTCCCTTTGATAATGAACTTCTATTGACCATCCTTAGGATGTGGAACTGTAGCCTTTGTAATTTTTGAAAGCACTTTACTCTTCGATAACATTTCCATGTCTTTTTCCCATATACCATAATTGTGGCCATTCATAACCACTGTCTCTTGTTTAGTGCAACGTCCCCATTTTAGCGATGTATAACGTAAATATGATGTATGGTTGCAGGCCCAATGATGTAATATGTAAATATTATGTATCGAAATAATAAAATAAAATGTATCTTCGACTACAGACAAACATGGATGGAGTCATGGGGGATAAGTTTCCACAACAGAGAGGGGTCCAAGGGGGGATTACCCATGTCTACTAATCCCATGCCACTTTTATGAAATTGTTTTGTATAAACCTTCTATTTTCCTTTTGAGTGTATCAAATCCCTTATCATTGAATACATGTAAGAGGGTTGGTGTGAAAAATCACCTCATATAGTTATTTAGAGCATGGGGTTGAGTACAATCAACATCGGGGAATGTGAGAGTCAACATGCACGGGAAAAAGGAAATTCGAACGGGAGTTGTAAGTAGTTTTCACAAGCAATTTCAGTTTTATTTATCAGGTTTGTTGTGACGAACTGTCTAGTGGAATATCCACGACAACTTACAGATCAATGAGAGCCTTGGAGGGAAGTGGGATAGACTGAGGGAATATGTGGCAAATAATGGGATCTCATTCCTTGGGTTGTGTAGGTTGAGGGGAAAGAGAGCTGGTGGATTGGGATGGCTATAGGAAATTATCTTGATGTGGGTTATTTTGCGTTGAGAGTGGATATTAGACACCCTTAGGAGACATCCTTTCACATAGATTCACAGCCCTAACTCGGGGGCTACTTGTTTTTCAGATTTGGAGCAACAAGTATACAGTTGGGTGGAATGCACGTCCTCTGCAGTTGTTTGCACACTTGCCTTCGAAAGATAAGTGTTTTATCTTTGTTCATTGTTTTAAATTATGGGTTTTATTTTTTGTGCATATTACTCTGTTTTTTGAGTTTTTAAATGTTGTTGTGTGCACATAAATGGAATTGCATCCATGTTTTAAATATTGTGTAGTTGCATACATTTTTATCTTGTTGCATGCATTTAGTTTAATGTGTATCAGATTTTTAAATTTTTGGTTTAGTAGCGGGGGTGATAGAGAGTGGTATCAGATCTCTGGTTGCAACACCAAGCCTACCTAGTTTTGTGAAGGTTGGGTGAAAAATCCATTTTTTCCTAGCATATGAAATTAGGGTCAAGGCCCTAAATTTCGAATGTGTGATGGTTGTTGTGTAAGTGGGTCGATATAGCCGCAAAGTGTCAAATTCAATCCAAAGAGCTAAGTTTGTGGGTTGCATGACAATTGCGAGCTCGAAAAATGACTAAGGAATATAATTTTTGTGGTTGACACAGAGAGTGTCGACGAAGAAAAATTTTCATCATCGATATAGCGCGTGTCACCCAATATAAAAATCTTCAATGATAGAGTGAATGTCACCCAAGAAAAATATTTTTTTGGGTGAAACAATGAATGGAAAAAAAAATGATTTTTTCTTAGCGACAAGGAGTGTATCGGTGAGGAATATTTTTTTGTCAATGATATACTGACAAGGAATATTTTCCGCTCGCGAAACGAAGGAAGAAAGTGGAGAAAAATATATTTTTTCTCGCTGAAACAAAGATAAGAAAAAAGATAAAACTGACTGACAAAGGAGAGAGAATCAGATCATAAAGATAAAATTCGCCAATACAAGAGAGGAAACAGATCAATCTTGTCGATACAAAAGATAGTGTTGGCGAGGAAAAAGATAAATCATGTTGATATAGGTGATAGTGCCGACAAGGAGATAGATAAGACTCGTGGATATAGGAGATCATGTTGACAAGGAGATAAATAAAATTCATTGATAAATAAAAGAAGAAAAGGCAAGAGAAGAAGAGGAGAAAAAGGAGGAAAGGGAATGAAAAAATTGGACAAAGATTAAAAAAAATCTTGGAGACAAAAACTTGTTTTACCCATAATAGAAGTAGTTCAACTCAGAACCATATGAAATTTAAAGGGTATGTCTGTAATGATGAAGGCTACCAAATTTTTAGTGAGGGCCTTTCGCCAATTCCGCTTCAATTTCTCATAAAATCCAAAATAGTGATTTTTGAATATCATGGTAGTGCTCAATGTCCAAGACCCAAATTAAGGTGAGATTTTTATAGAGATTCCAAAAAGAATGCTTGAAGATATCCAATCCAATGTCTATGAAAATTCTAAAGGATTTGGAGTAGAGGTGCCCAAACTGGGCAAAATCCACTATTCCTGGGCACTTTTTGGGGATTTTTGAAATCTTCGGAGGAGGAAAAGGGACCCCAAATCTCCAAACCAGAAAAAATTATTTAGTCAATACTTTACCTACTCCCCAATCCAAACAACTTTGTATCGAGGAAGTTTTTCCCAGTTTTTCTCTATTTGGGAGATGGCCATTTTCTGCTAAAAATTCCAAGTTTAGAGGAAATGCAAAAGAATGAAATTGTCAAATCCATATTGATGTAAAAGTTAGTTGGAGGATAAGATCCTGAATTTGAGAGTTTTTGTGTATTTAAAATCATGAATACTATTAGTGCCAGATATAAATGTTTTCCTAGTTATCACCATATTTTCTTCTACAAGAGGCATAAGTTAGCCCTTGAGATTATTGGTACCAATGAAACAAGTGCAAAAAGGGGTGGAATTGTTGATTTTTGAAAGCCATGACTTTCAGATCATAAATCAGATTGAGACATAAGTACAATCATAAAAAATATAATTCATAAGGGAATGTATTAAAAGCTTATAATTTGTATTAGTGCATACGTGTTCTTTGAGCAATTGAGGCAAAGAAGGGCCTGTAGCTTAAATAATGACAATTTTACAATATGTTGAACTTTAACAAGTAATTTTTGCATGCACATTTTTGCAGAATTAGAAGTACATGTAAAACAAATTGTGTTCCTATATGAGGACTAGAGATATGGAGGATGCCCAAAGATCTTATGAGAATGAAGATGAGATCTAGTGTTTACATATAAGCATGGGAAATGCAAAGACTAAGTCAAATGGACATAGAAGTGGGGTGGAGCCTATGAAGCTGGTTGAGACTTTAAGAAGCTTGCAGAAAGAGGTGTAGAGTTATAGAGCATATAATCAAAGGTTGACAAGATCTTAGTAAGATCGTGAGAAAATTAGCACTCAGCTGCTACAGAGTCTGAATATGTTGCAGAGACAGTCCAATAAATATTCTGGCATAAAACAAGCAACCAATGTAAGGAAAGTTGCATCATCTAGATCTCATGATAGGAGGGATGATGATGTGGGATCTAGGAAATCAAGGAGTGTTGGTAGACATCATCATTCATCGGGACACTCGACTACAAGATCACATGCATGTTTAGATTCAAAGAGAAGCCCAAGTGTCTCCTCCGTCAGACATCAGAGGAGGCCTAAGTTGGATATTTTGCAAGGAGAGCTCATGAAGCTCAAGCCGCCACCATTTGATGGAGAGCATAGGAAGGAAGAAGATGCCAAGGCCTGGTTATTAGGCATGAGAAAATATTTCTTGTTGCATAATTACTCATCAAACTTGGAAGTAATAATCTCCATATATCATCTTCAAGGGAAGGTTTCCATGTGGTGGGACCAACTGAAGTAGGTCAAACATATTGATGAGAAGAGAATTTCCTGGAAGTATTTCAAGTGATATTTTCAACAACAGTACTTGTCAAAGTGTTACTGCGACAAGAAGGTGTAAGAATTATTTGAGCTCAAGCTAATAAATATGATTATGGAGTATGAGAAGAAATTCCTAGAACTTCTTAGGTACATGGACTTCATCAAGGATGAGAAGGTGAAAATCCATAGGTTTTTGAGTGGGTTTCCATCATTTTACAAAGACAAAATTAATTTTATGAGCCTAAGACTTTGGAAGAGGCCATGAGGAAAGCTATATATTTGTATGAGCATAACCAGGGGAGGCTAGCTTTCAAAAAATATTGGGATGATAAGAAGAGAGGCACGATGGATCCGAGAAAGAAAGGATTCAAGCTACCTTTCATCAAAAAATATCTCTCTAGCATATCAACAAGGACAACCAACACAAGGTGAACAAAAAATGACAAATTGTTTAGGGAAGAGGCCAAGACAACAACTCATAAAGTGTTGGGGATGTGAAGGAGACCATTTGTACAAATATTGTCCTCACAAGGGAGACAGGATGAGGATTATGCATAACATTGAGGAAGCTAATATAGTGGATGAGTTGGGTAGGAGCATGCCAATCATTTATGCAGCCTTGGATGATAAACAAGCTGACTATAAATCCCACGTGATTGAGGTAGAGGTTAAGACTAATAATAAACCCATATCTAATTTGATTGATTATTGAGTTGGTCATAGCTATATAGATCCAAAAATAGTTGAAAGATTTAAATTGAAGAGATGTAAACATGAAAAGACTTTGTTGGTTCAACTATCCAATAGAACCAAGAGGAAAATCAGTGAACTTGTCAAGTATTTCTTGATAAGCATGAATGGAGTCAGCACTAAGGAAGATTTTAATATCATACCACTAGGGTCATATGATTGATTAATTAGTATGGATTTGTTGGACAAGCATAGTGTTGTCCTAGATTGGTACAACAAGGATTTCACATGACTTTATGAGAAATGGAATTCAAGTATGGTGCAAGGTATTCTAAGACATGTATCCATCAGAGAGATTTCAACATTGCAGTTGAAAATAAGTTTTAGGAAAGGGTGTCAGATATATGTATCCCATATGGAAGAACCAACAAAGGATAAAGATACAAGTCTCAAAGATTATCCATTATTGAAGGAATATGAAGATGTGTTTGGAAAATTGTCATGATTGTAACCAAAGAGAGACATCCACTTCTCTATTGACTTAATGCTTGGAGTTGCCCCAATTTCCAAAACCCCCTACATAATGAGAACACTAGAGCTAAAAGAGTTGTAGATGTATCTAGAAGAATTATTGAAGAAGGGTTACAAATGCCCAAGT
This sequence comes from Picea abies, assembly GCA_900067695.1. Lineage (NCBI taxonomy): Eukaryota > Viridiplantae > Streptophyta > Pinopsida > Pinales > Pinaceae > Picea > Picea abies. The sequence continues at coordinate 7,662 of CBVK0103569151.1, forward strand.
GTCTCACCTTAGGGTGCCCAAGTTCTTTTTGCAAGGAAAAAGGATCAAACTTGAGGTTGTGTATTGAATTTTGATGGCTTAATAAGGCTATGGTAAAGAAAATGTACCCTTTATCATGGATCGATGATATTTTTTATCAATTGAAAGGCACAAGGACATTTTCCAAGATTGATAGGATTTCATGTTACCACTAGGTGAGAATCAAAGAAGAGGACACTAGTAAGACAAATTTTCAGACAAGGTATGGCCATTATGAGTTTGTGGTGGTGTCATTTGGACCAACAAATGCACCAACTACCTTTATGTGTCTAATGAATAGAGTGTTCAAATATTAGCTAGACAATTTTGTCATTGTCTTCTTGGATGATATCCTTATCTACTCCAAGATAGAGGGGGAGTATGAGCAACAATTGAGGATGGTGCTACAGGTGTTGAGAGAGAACAAATTGTATTCCAAGTTAAGCAAGTGCACTTTCTATCAAAGGATAATTCATTATTTGGGTCACATCGTCTCAGAGGAGGGAATAACGGTGGACCTTGAGAAGATTGAAGCAATCAAAAATTGGTTGTCGCCAAAGAATGTTTTAGAAGTGAGATCCTTTATGTGATTAGTTGGATATTTTAGGAGATTCATTTAAGACTTCTCCATGGTCGCACATCCGATCACTTCACTGCAATAGAAAGGAATAAAGTTTGAGTAGACTACCAAATGTGAGCTGAGTTTCCAACACTTGAAGGAATTATTGACCATTGCACCTATTTTAAGGTTGCAGATCCAAATGAAGATTTTGTTGTGTGCACATATGCATGCAAGGAAGGGCTTGGTGGAATCCTTACATAGGATGGACATGTCATATGTTATGAGTCAAGGAAGCTTAAGAGGTATGAAATAAATTATCCTACCCATGAATTAGAGTTGAAAACCATAGTTCATGCCTTAAATACGTGGAGGCATTATCTCATGAGAAAAAAATTCGAGCTGAAGACAGATCATAGTGGTCTGAAACACTTGTTTGAGCAACCCACATTAAATGTTAGACACACTAGATGGTTGGAATTTCTCATTGAATATGACTTTGACATCAAGAGCAAAGAAAACAAAGTGGTTGATGCACTTAGCAAGAGGGTGCATGAAATGCATGCTACAACCATTAACATGTATTGTTCAACTTTAAAAAGAATAATTTTGGAAGTTGTAGCATCATATCAACATTATGCATAAGTTATGGAAGGCTTGCAGTAGGGAAATATACCACTGAAATTTATAGACTACAGGCTGGAAAAGGATAGAATCCTCTTGTTCAGGGACAAATTTTATGTTCCCAACACTCGGGAATTGAGAAATATAATGTTGAAAGAGATGCACAATGTATCATATATTGGTCATCCAGAGTACCAAAATATTATTGTAGTGGTAAGAGGCTAGTATTCTTGGCCTATAATCAAGAGATTTGTGGTTGATTACATAGCTAGGGGCATGGAATGCTAGAAAGTGAATATTGAACACATGCATCCAGTAGGATTGTTAAAACCCTTGCTCTTTCCTAAATGGAAATGGGAGGTATTTATGATATATTTTATCACCAATATGCTAAGAACAATAAGGTAACATGATTCCATCATGGTAGTGGTGGAAAAACATACAAAGGCTACACATTTTATTCTGGTAAAAATGACTCATGAGGCAACCAATATTGTCGATATTTATAGGAAGGAAATTTTTAGGTTACATGGTGTGCCTAAGGAAATAGTGCTAGATATAGATCCCAAGTTCACTTCCATTTTTGGGAAGGGGTTGTTTAAGGGATTTGGGACTAATTTTAATTTCAATATAGCACATAACCCAGAGTCAGATGGGATCAACCGAATAATTGAATATATGTTTAGAATGTAATGGATAAGCCTTCCTTATGGGAGGACTATCTTCGTTTGGTTGAATTTGCATATAATAATGGGTATCATGCATTGTTGAAGATAAGCTCATTTGAAGCCTTGTATGGCAGGAAATGCAACACTCTAGTGAGCTAGGATAACCCAACAAACATAATTGCTATTGGACCATAATTGCTAAGGGACATGGAAGAATAGATGGTAAAGACCGGTCTGAATTCAAAGATTGCACAAGACATGCAAAAGAGTTATGCAGACAAAAGCATGACATACAGAGAATTCAAAATGGGCGAACATATGTTTTTAAAAGTAAAGGCTAAAAGGAGCTCGCTAAGATTGGGAAGTTTCCCAAAGTTGGTAGTGAGATACTATGGGTCGTTTGAAGTTCTAAAGAAGATAGGCTAAGTTGCATACATGCTTTCATTTCCTACATCCATAAAAAATCATAATGTGTTTTATGTGTCTTTATTGAATAAATATGTGCATTATCCTCACCACATCATTGATTGGACTATGGTCTAGGTGGAGCATGAAGGGGACTTTCAAGTGGAGCCATTGCGCATCTTGGACGAGAAAGTAAAAGAGCTCAGGAATATATCCATTGGCTTGATAAAGGTCAAGTGGAATTTCTACGGTCCTAAAGATGCAACATAGGAACATGAGGAGACCATGTGGGAGGAGTACCCAAATTTTTTTGCAAATTTTGAAGAAAACTAAATGTACATTTGTATATTATTTTTGAAGGCTCCATTTTGGTAGCTAGAGTTCCTAGAGCCACAACTTAGAGACTTCATGTCTGACCTCTGTTGGAGCCCTAGAACAGAAGTGGTATAGCCTGAGGAATTGCGATGGAAATAACGGGGTACACTTCCTTGAGTTGTGTAGGTTGAGGGAAGCAAGAGATTATTGGTTGGAATTGTTGCAGGAGTTGTGAACTTGCAAAAGTATCAAGTACTATGATGTAAAAATGTGTACTTGTATACTAGTATGGTCCTGTGTGAAGAGGACGATCCAAATTGTAGGGGGAGGGGAATGTAATGTCCCCATTTTTAATCCCTGGTTTAGTGATGTATAACATAAATATGATGTATTCTCACAAGCCCAATGATGTGTTGAGCACTCAACACACCCTAAAAAGCTTATGTCAAAATTTACTTTTTGGGTACCACTTGATCTTTTGCACTGTATAATTCGACTTCATTGTAAAAAAATGTTTCCTTTTCTTATCATCTTGACTGTCATTAAGTCTTTCAAAATTTTCTTGAATCTATGAAAACCCATGACTTAAAAGGCTTGACCTTTAAAAAAAAAAATCAACAGCCAAAACATTTCACCCGATGCGCCTAACTTCAACATTGGAAGGAATCAAAAGATGAAAGAAAATCACTCGAAAATAAAAAAACGCAGTCATCGAGCGTCGATCTTCACCGACATCGGAAAAATAAAGTTTTCTTTCGCGACAAGCATCACATGGGGATATCGTCGATAACCGATCCCCTTCGGCCTCGGTAAAAAAGAGAAGAGAGTAAACGTTAACAAATAAATAAATGATATTGACGATAGCCTATACCCGATGCACTTAGCGAAATCGGAGAAGACCAAATCGCGACGAACATTTGGACCACACTAAAATATTTTCTCCAATTGTCGACTTCTGAAACTTTTTGGTATTAGGAGTTTTGAGGAAGCTAATCCATAGGAAAACTAGTGATAGGTTTGTCCCGAGTCGCCGACCCCCGATACCTCGTTGGTTATGTGAGTAACAATCTCCAGTGTAAGATCGTTGTGTGGCGGGGAGAAAAACACACAAAGCAACTCGGAACACCACTAAGGGTGAATTCAGAGTTAACTTGGAGGAAATATGGTTTGTCTGAATGGCGCGAACAAGGGGCATTGCGCAACGAGTCCTAGGCTCGAAAATACGTTCTGAATCAAACAGGAAAAGATATGGACAAATAACATAAGAAAATACTTATGCAAAGAAAGGAAGCAATACATCCAACTACTACAACTATACTTTTGCATTAGATTTCGGTCGAGCTCAAATTACATACAATAGACACTCTCTACACTATTTGGCCAACCAACCTTGTTTACATTGAAAACATAAATATATAGGCGAAGGCGCCGCTTGGGCTGCCCTGCTCTCTAGCTACTATCCCTAGAATCTAGGAAACGA
>CBVK0103569159.1:0-20870 GCA_900067695.1 Picea abies
GCTTCATACATTTCCCCAGGACAAGAGTCTTGGTATGAGAAATTGACTTACGTCTAGAAAAACTCAACCCTAGGGAAAGAAGAACTCTCAGGCTAAAATCAACACAATATCGCCTCATAAATTCGATACTCTTCTGGGTTAATTATGATGGGGTACTTCTGAGATGTCTCGAATGAGAAGATGCAAATAAAGTTCTCAAGGCATTACATGATGGTCCTGCAAGTGGACATTTCACAGGAAACACCACTACTCATAAGATACCGGGAGCTGGTTATTATTGGCCCACCCTATTCAAGGACGCTCACACATACGCTAGGAACTGCAGGACATGTCAGATAAGCGCAAGGTGGGAAAAGAGAACAATTGTCCCACTCCAACCGGTGGTCATTTCCAGGTCTTTTGAGAAATGGGGGTTAGATATCATAGGAGAGATTACACCAAGCTCTTCAAAACAACACAATTACATACTTACTGCCACCGATTATTTCACGAAATGGGTATAAGCCATCCCCCTGACTCATGTAAATGAGAAGGTGGTAATCCATTTCATAGAACAACATCTAATCACAAGGTTCAACGTCCCTTCTATCCTTGTTTTTGATAATGCAACTTAATTTTCTTCCACCTTATTAATAGAGTTTTCCCTAGAAAAAGGAAGCATAATTATATACTCTGCAAATTATTATCCACATGGAAATAGAGTGGCATAATCAACTAACAAGAACCTAGTGAGGATTTTGAAGAAAACGGTTGCAAACAACTAGAGGAATTGGCATAATCTACTCCATAACGTTTTATGGGCCGATAGAGTCACACCCAAGGAAGCTATAGGGAATTTCCCGTACTTTATGGTATACAGACAAGAATCCATTCTCCCAAATGGACTATACCTTCCATCCCTTCAGCTCGCTCATGAGTCCAGAGGGCAGCCCTCATCAATATTACAACAAAGAATTGACACCCTGCTCATGTTAGAAGAAGAAAGGGAGAAAGTTAATTCAAAGTTCATGGCCCACCAACAGATAGTTAAAAGGTGGTTTGATAAGCATAAGGCTAAAGAGAAGAATTTTGAAGTAGGGGACTTAGTCTTAAAATGGGACAGAGCAAACGAGCCTAAAGGCAAACATTCTAAGTTTTAGAATATATGGCTCAGACCTTTCTAGGTGGCTGAGAATATTGGGTTAGGCACATATCGACTACAGAATCTGAGGGGAGAATCTGACGCTCTCCCAGTAAATGGCCAAGCCCTAAAACAATATTTCCATTAATAATAATAATAATAAATAATAATATTTTATGTTTTGTGTGCATGTCTTCATGATTTTTGGTTTTAGCCAAGTTGATTGTGAAATGCATTTTTGTTTTCTTTTTGCTATTTGGACTTCCGTTCTTTTGAAATATTGTGTTTAGCAAGATAATGGTTGACCTCAAATCACGTGACATATAGAAATCTCTTCCTAACTCGTCGCTCACATACAAACACAAGAAAGGATGAGGAACCTGTGATTGTTTCAAGGGATTCTCTATCTAACCTGCGTAGATGAACAACCTTGGAGAAATGCATAAGTGTCTGCTTAGTGGTCTGGTAAGACTTTAAGGGAAAGAAGGAAAGCTGGAAAAGACTACATGCACCTCATAGACAGAGCTAGTAAGTTTCACCTTAACCACCTCATATTTTTTGCAAATAATAGACGTCCTCCTATCCCACTTGCTTAGGGCATTTTGCCGAAATAAAAGTCAACTATATCAAATTAGTGCACCGTAGGAGAGGGTATGTAGATATCTCCACCGAGGCTATGGAGGTTCACTGGTAGCGGAGAAAGGTCTGTGATGTCGAGGTGATTCCGTCGGGGCTATGGACGCTCACTGATAACAGAGCAACAATGTAGCAAATGAATGAAGGTAACAAAAGGGCCTAGTGCCTGTGAATTCTTTACTAGAATCTTGTCAAAATAAGGCATGAGTCAAGATTACAGGAAAAGAAGGTGGATTAAAGGTTAAAAAACCCCACAGGCAGGCCCGGATGCATCAACCGTGGAAATTCCAAATGCAAAGGTAAAAGAGGCTATGATTTAAAACCAGTTAAGTTCTCCACCAGCTTTTGCATCAGCTGAGCCCGAAGGAGGAACAAAGATTTTGCTTTCACCCAGCAAGTCACCATTTTTTGAGCATTCAACACACCCTAAAAAAAACATGTCAAATTTTACTTTTTGGGTACCACTTGATCTTTTACACTGTCTAATTCGACTTCATTGTAAAAAAATGTTGCGTTTTCTTATCATATTGACTCTCATTAAGTCTTTCAAAATTTGCTTGAATCTATGAAAACCCATGACTTAAAAGGCTTGACATTTAAATAAAATAAATCAACAGCCAAAACATTTCACCCGATGCGCCTAAATTCGACATCGGAAGGAATTAAAAGATGAAATAAAATCACTCGGAAAAAAAAATGCAGTCGTCGAGCGCCGATATTCACCGACATCGGCAAAAGAAAGTTTTCTTTCATGACAAGCATCACATGAGGATATCGTCGATAATTGATCCCCTTCAGCCTCAGTAAAAAAGCGAAGAGAGTAAACGTTAATGAAGAAAGAAATGATATCACTGTTAGCCGATACCCGACGCACTTAGCGAAATCAAAGAAGACCAAATCGCAACAAACATTCGGACCATGCTAAAATATTTTCTCCGATCGTCGAATTTCAAAACTTTTCGACATTGGGAGTTTTGAGGAAGCTAATCCACAAGAAAAATAGAGATAGGTTTGTCCCATGTCACCGACCCCCAATACCTCGTTGGCTAGGCGAGTAACAGTCTCCAGTGTAAGATCGTCGTGTGGTGGGGAGAAAAACACATAAAGCAACTCAGAACACCATTGAGGGTGAATTCAGAGTTAACTTGGAGGAAATACAGTTTGTCTGAATGGTGTGAACAAGGGGCGTTGCGCAATGAGTCCCGGGCTCGAAAATACATTCTGAATTAGACAGGAAAAGATATGGACAAAGAACACAGGAAAATACTTATGCAAAGAAAGGAAGCAATACTCCAACTGCTACAACTAGACTTTTGCATCAGATTTCGGTCAAGCTCAAATTACATACAATAGATGCTCTCTACACTATTTGGCCAACCAACCTGGTTTACCTTGAAAACATAAAATATATAGGTGAAGGTGCCGCTTGGGCTACCCTGCTCTCTAGCTATTATCCCTAGAATCTAGGAAATAGACCTTCCTCTGATCAATGGCCTTTCATATGACCTCTTTCCCAAAATAGAAAACAACTGTGTACGACCATGTCATAACCGCTTGTTTCTTGGTTCGGTCATCAGCAGGTCTCGTCATAGGGGTGGTGATGTGTCGTAATTTTTTCGACGTCCTTTGTGCTTTGTGCAGTTGCACGATTGTATCATGCGCTTCCTGGAGCTATCTCTTGAGCCACATTACGTTCCCTTCGTGACCTTGTGATGTTGACACCTCAAGGGTCTTTGCTGCCAACTGTCATCTTAAGTCTCTGTTTTCCTGGTAGATTTAGACAATGGTGAGTTGTGTCTGTTTCAGCTGCTGAGCCGACTCTCGAACGTTAGTGCCGGTGGCATTTGTCCTTCTCATTCTGCTCCCATATTCCCAACTTGTTCCTTTGACAGGCTCTGGCCGAATAACGCACATAAGTAATTCCTCGGTAGTCGATCTTGCGCACGGCTCGCTTGGGACTTGGGTTTTCCTAGCTTCCTTGTTCTTCCTTGGCTTACCCCTTCTTCGGGGTATCGACTGTTGGGAAGGCATGTCCTCCAATGTCCTTCCTTCTAGTGCAACTACTTCCACTTCGGCCTTCGCACAGTGTGATATCATCATTTTCGTGCACGGATAGGAATCTCCCTTTGAAACCTCGGGGATGCCCGCTGTGAGTAGGAACACATCCCAGTTGCTTTGGGGCTCAGGCATGACACTTCTACTGCTTCGCCTACCCTTTCTTATTTTTGAGGGGTCCCCATGGTGCAACATGTATCTGTCTTATACCTGGGGAACTTAGCGAGGGCTCGAGGCAGAATACTTGATCAATTTGGGCTCACGAGACGAACTACCAACAATGCAAAATCTCGGCTGGTGAGTAGAATGCATGTAGAACATCCATAACAGAGTGGGTAGTAGGTGGAAACGTGCTAGGGAACACTGAATTCATGGCGACTGGATGTTTTGAAGCGAACTGAAGATTTTCTGTGGCACATCCACGCGACGAGTATGTTCCAGGGCGTGCGAGATACAACTGATAGGAGTTGCAAGGCGTATGTGATACGAGCGTCGTGATTTTTCATCCTTCCAGCCTTCATGATGAGTTGATGATGGTTGTTTCACTTGCTGACGTGACTTCTATTTGAACAACTTGCCTCGATCTGAGGCACCTAACGACTTCCCGTATGACAGGACTCGACTCTTTTGGAGCATACTCGTACTCTTAACACATGTTTAACTCTAACATCCTTTCCCGACTCCAAGGGCCAACCGACCATTGGCTTGACTTCGAGTCTCATGGTTTTCTGTACTTGATCTTTCATGCAATGGCACATGGACGTAACCTGACTAAGACCCACCCTAACTAGATAAAAATGACGGTGCTAACATAAGTGAAGCAAGCAATTCGAAAGCTACAGAGATCCCGTGAGTATCAAATAACTTGGTTTAGCAAGCTTTACAGGTATGTACTAGTCCAAATTTTTCATGCTTACACTTCATAGATATATTTTACCCAGTGTTGCTCTATACGCGGTATGTAAAGGATTTTATTTTTTGCAGGAAAGATGCCTTAGAGAATTGGGCAAGCATGGAGCGGGAGTCTCATTGGGAGATTCAAGAAAATGGGCCGAGTGTGAGAAGATTTGGGTCAAAATCAACAAGGCAATGAAGGATATCAGACTCTCTGAGTTTGGCACCCAACGACTTTGTCGAGTTGCACGACATAGTCAAATCACACACCGAGCAAGATTCATCATGGGCTGAAGAAATAGAAAAGGTGATAGACACAACACTAGGCCATGTGCGATAGTTTATGGAAAACCCGATCAAAGCTCAGGTTATGATGCAACAGTTAAGTGCTAGTCTAGTCAAGTATAAGGCACATGCGGTAGAGATAAGAGAGATTTATGCGACCCCGATGGAACATCATAGGTTCCCATATGCCAACACCTATGAGGAGCTGTTCATCAAGTGGTCAGAGTACGAGAAGAGTCACCCTCTTAAGTGATACCTTGAGATGACTCTTAGACAAAATGATAGGAGAGAATGCCACGTGGAAAATTTTGTTTCACTTATCTGCACTTCAACTGTTATTTTTAGTTAATTTTATGTTCTAAATAGGAGCATTGACCGATTAGTTAAGGGTCGATGGTGGTTGCAAGAAACTCTCATTTTTAGTTTTGTTAAGAACTATTTCAGAGCTTCCTTTAATTGAGAAGTCCTTCTAGACCAGAAACAAGTTTATATTTTCATCAAATGAGTGTATGATTGGATGTGGAGAAGAACTATTTCCTATTTTGTCTCATGAATGGATGCAGTAATGAGTAAGAGCTATTCCTTTCCCGACTCCAAGGGCCAACCGACCATTGGCTTGACTTCGAGTCTCATGGTTTTCTGTACTTGATCTTTCATGCAATGGCACATGGACGTAACCTGACTAAGACCCACCCTAACTAGATAAAAATGACGGTGCTAACATAAGTGAAGCAAGCAATTCGAAAGCTACAGAGATCCCGTGAGTATCAAATAACTTGGTTTAGCAAGCTTTACAGGTATGTACTAGTCCAAATTTTTCATGCTTACACTTCATAGATATATTTTACCCAGTGTTGCTCTATACGCGGTATGTAAAGGATTTTATTTTTTGCAGGAAAGATGCCTTAGAGAATTGGGCAAGCATGGAGCGGGAGTCTCATTGGGAGATTCAAGAAAATGGGCCGAGTGTGAGAAGATTTGGGTCAAAATCAACAAGGCAATGAAGGATATCAGACTCTCTGAGTTTGGCATGCCCGACGACTTCGTCGACTTGCGCGACATAGTCAAATCGCACACCGAGCAAATATATTATGGGTCGAAGAAATATAAAAGGTGACAGACATGGCGTAAGTTCAGGTGCGACAGTTTAGGGAACTCCCGATCAAAGCTTGGGCTATGCTACAACAATTAAGTGCCAGTATAGTCAAGTATCAGGCACATGCGATAGAGATTTACTCTGCCTCGATGGAACAACATAGATTCCCATACACCAACACCTACGAGGGTATGTTCATCAAGTGGTCAGAGTACGAGAGTAGTGACCCTCTTAAGAGATATCTTGAGATGACTCACAAAAAAACTCATAGGAGAGAATGCCATGTGGCGAATTTTGTTTTGCTTATCTGCACTTTAGTTGTTATTTTTAGTTAATTTTATGTTATAAATAAGGGCATCGACTGAATAGTTAAAGGTTGATGGTTGTTGCAAGAAACGCTCATTTTTGGTTTTGTTAAGAACTATTTAGGAGTTGCCTTTAATTGAAAAGTCCTTATGGACCAAGGACAAATTTATGTTTTCATCAAATGCGTGTATGATTGGATGTGGAGAAGAACTATTTCCTATCCTGTCTCATGAATGGATGCAATAACAAGTAAGAGCTATTAAATCTATTGATAAGTTATTTGATGCAATGTTTTACAGTGATTTCTTTAATGAGGAAAATGAATATTTGTGTTATTATGTGATTGATGATTAGAGTTGAGTGAGTTAGTTTACTTGTCGTCGTTTATCAGATGCACGTTTTCTTCTGATAATTTGTATCTCAGTCAGTAATTGGAATATTCACATGGTTAACGTATTAGTACCAGGCCTGTGGTAGATGATCATTGCATGCATGCTAGAGTAAAGGGTTATCCCAAGCTCAGCCTCTTCTCCAGTAGTTTAGTTTGTTCCCACTTTGTTACCTAGTTGGTTTATACCAACTTTATCTTATATCAGTCCTACCTAAGAGAAAAACACAGAAAGAGAACGTCTGAACTGGAAGAGAAAGCCTTCACAAGAAAATGTAAAGCCCATCGATTATTTCGGCCGGATCGCAAGATCTGGAGAACCATTCCACTATTAAACACTGTAGAGTCTAATTGGACCTCGGTGGCAGGTTTGGTTCCTGTTGTTGAGTTAAATTTATTTAGGCCCCATCAACACGATGTAAACAAAAATTTGCATGGTGGAGGGATATGTTGTTTTAGAGTCTTTTATTTTTTAGTGAGTAGATAAAATTACTTCATGTTAATCCATAACTCACATGGAAGGTTGAAGAGAAAAAATATGATAAAAGAGAAGGATAAGTGTTAGAGATAAATTAAGAGTGTTGAAACTTTAAAAGTAGTGATAGATGATTGTAATATTTCCCTACCTATAAACAAATCAATACAATCAACACCCGATCATCACAATATTTTATCCATCGAGTACACCTAGCTTGCTACTTCATGACATCATCCTCTTATAGCCATTTAATTTTCTCATGTATGAATTCCAATGAGATAGAAGCAATAAATAAATTCATGTTTTCAATTGGGTTTAACTAGGGTGGTTAGGAGGAATGATTATTATCCTCCCCACATAGGTTCCATTCCTGCAAGGGACACATTGTGATCCTAACAAGCATGTTGTAATTATGGCTTTGAGCCTTGCTATTGACCAACCTTGTGCCTGGAAGATTCCAGGGTTTACCCTAGGTACCATCCTCAAAATGTGGGGTAGTATTTGGGGGTTTTCACTAGGCCTCAAAATGTGGGGTAGTATTTGGGGGTTTTCACTAGGCAATGTAACCTAGGGAAAAAAGTTTAAAAATTTCAAGTTATACAATTCAAATGCAACAAGATATTGGGTGGAGTCCTATGAGGAAATAGAAAAGAAAGAGTGGAAATTATTAAAAAATAAATTAATAAAATGAAGGAAAGCATTACCAGATGGTTTGTGTGAACATTGGCCAAATCATTGCACTAATAGGTGGGTGCAAGTAGTGTCATTTTCGATAGAGATACTAGATTCCTTAGGACATTTTGGACATCATTATGGGATAAATTGGAGACTAGATTGAAGAGATCCACTACCTTCTATGGGTAGATGAAGGTAGTGAATAAGACATTGATTTTAATTTTGAGAGGCTACAATCAGAAGCCTCCAAGGACCTGCGATGAACATTTGTTTCATACATCATTCCCATAAGAGGGTTGTCCTCACTTCCACCAGTAAGCCCCCTTTTGAATATGTTTTTGATATTTTCCACCATCACCATTGGATATTGTATATGTATAACCTGAAGCAAGGGATAAAATCTCAAGTAATGTGTGAAGGTAGAGAAGTTAATAGATAGGATGAAGCATATACACCTACAGGTTCAAGAGAAGTTGAAGAAACCTTGAGAGAAGTACAAGGCTATACATGATCAACGCGGGGTTGAAAATAACTTCAAAGTAGGAGACAATGTTTGATTGCATCTTAATAAGAAAATGTTACAAGGACTAGAAAAGAAAATCAAATCCCTAAGATATCGAGCATTTGAAATATCGGAGAAGGCACGTAACTTAAACTCCCAAGAGGGTAGCTCAACTACTTGTCACCAATGTTTCTTGGAATTTGGATATTTCCATGATAGTAGGTACTCAATTAGAGTCCCCCTAGGTTAGGGTCACTAGTCCATGTGAATGGGTCTACTAGAATGGCATTGATGAATGTGGGGAAGCATCCCTTAGGTTTCCTTGCAAGGGATTCCTTGGGAAAGAAAACAATGCTTATGGAATCATTATTCCACCTTATATGCACATTTACCCAATAATAAATTTGGAGAATATGAAACTCAGTTAGCCATCCATGATTGATGAGGATGAATAGTGTCAAGTCTCAACTTCTATAGAAGATTTGACACTATATGTACATGAATAATTACTAGAGGGCGTATTTTTGTAAAAGAAGATCAGACTGACCATAAGCAGTCAATAAGAAATTTATGAGGTGGTATTGAAGGCTCAACTACCAACCAAGCTCAAATGGTACTCCAAGGAGAAATACAAGGAAATATTTCCTCATATCCTTCAAAACTAAAACTTTTGGAGATCAAAATCTTACCAAAATGGAGAGGAATGATCCAAAATGGGTCTACAAAGTTATTGTTGCAACAATTTTTTTCCTAAAGATTAATGAAAAATGGCATTCAATAGAAGATGAACCTATTAAAGACATGAAGCCTAGTATGCGAAGCCACGCAAGCCTAAGTACACGAAGTCCAATGAATTTTATTATAAGCCCTCTATTCTTAGTTTCATAGACCTTCTATGTATTTTTTTAAAGGCGCGGACCTTGTTGATATCTATTTTTCTATTTGTATATATCGGTTATAGTTGGAAATCTCTCTCTCTCTCTCTCTCTCTTGAGTTTCTTGGGCCTAATAATCTGCCATTGTGCTACTTAAGGGATAGGTATATCATAAAAAGAAAAAAATATTTGACATTGTGGTAGAGGCTACACCAATCAAGGAATGCTCTATGGAGACTATTGCATAGTTTATTTTTGAGAATTTTGTCACAAGTTTTAGTTGCTTGTGTAACTTGACTAATGACTAGGGTCAACATTTTATCAGATTTGTAATTGCTAGTCTAGTCAAGGAATTCATGATCGACCTCCATATGACAATGTCATATCATCCATAGGATAATCACATGGCAGAAGCATTGAACAAAATTTTATAGTGTCGATTGTTGAAGGTGTGCTCAATCAATCGACATGATTGGGATGAATGCATTTTGTTTTTTTTGTGGGCTTATCAAACAATATGTAAAATGATAACCAAACATACATTGTTTAGCTTAGTTTGTGGCTAAGAGGTAGTGACCCCACTAGAATATTTGATACTAAGTCTATGGGTAGTGATCACTATGAAAAATTATCATATTTTGTAGTCATAGGAGAGGCTAGATATGCTAGTTTAGTTGGAAGAACACATGATTTTAGCAAGGTACCACTAGATGGTTTATAATAGGTTCCAAAATGCCTGGCATGAATACCAACATATTCCAAACCAACAATTTGGACAAGGATATCTGGTGTTGCTATATGATAGAAAGTTTTGGAAGCATTCAATGGATTTAAGAATGCATTGGCATGGACTATATTAGATTGCACAAATCATTAGAGAGGGAATAATCCAACTAACGCAATTGGATGGCTAATTGAAGAAGAGATGAGTGAATGGTGCAAGCCTAAAGCCCTACATCGTCCCAACCTTAGAAAAACCACTGTAGTTATGGGGGGGAAGCTAGTGCACCATAATAGAATTTCAATTTTACTGTTTTACATTTGATAAGTCAATTCCATTAAACCCAATTCGATAATTTAACTTTTGTTGTTTGTTTCTTTGTATGTTTGAGAATAAAAAGCAAAACAGGTCAAAGAATATGTGGGCTAAAGTGCTCCACCACAAAAAATCTCTTTCAAGGGGGTGTTGGCGATAAATTGGGATTTGCATAATGGACGGGATGACTATCATGGGATTCAAGAGAAATACAGAGTTAGTAGACCACAAAGTTAGGGATGTGTATGTGTAAGGTAAGGTATATGAGTTAGTAGAACTACATTGTTTAAATTAGTTTGTGACTAAGAGACAATGACCCCACTAGAATATTTGATACTAAGTCTATTGGTAGTGATCACTACACAAATGTATCATATTGTGAAGTTGTAGGAGAGGCTAGATATGCTAGTTTAGTTGGAAGAATACATTATTTTAGAAAGGTACCACTAGATGGTTTATAATAGGTTCCAAAATGTATGGCATGATCAATATATTTCGAACCACAAATTGGAAAAGGATTTCTAGTGTTGCTATATGATAGCAAGTTTTGGAAGCATTCAATGGAGTTAAGAATGCATTGGTATGGACTATACTAGATTGCACAAATCATTAGAGAGGGAATAATCCAACTAACACAATTACATGGCTAGTTGAAGAAGATATGAGTGAATGGTGTAATCTTGAAGCCCTACATTGTTCCAACCCTAGAAAAACCACCCTAGTTATGGGGGGGAAGTTAGTGCACCATGATATAATTTCAATTTTAATGTTTTACATTTGGCAAGTCAATTTCATTAATCCCAATTCGATAGTTTAGATTTTGTTGTTTGTCGCTTTGTATGTTTGAGAATAAAAAGAAAAACAAGTCAACAAATATGTGGGCTAAAGTGATCCACCACAACAAAGCTCTTTAATTGGGGTTTTGGTGATAACTTGTGATTTGCAGAAGGGATGGGATGACAGTCATGGGATTCAAGAGAACTACAGAGTTAGTAGACCACACAGTCAGGGATGTGTATGTGTAAGGTAAGGTATATGTAGGAAGGAAGTCTCCATGTCGAAAATCCATACTTGAAGGATTTTGGTCTATGGAAAGAGTCAAATCATGTTACAATTTAATCTAATCATGGCAAGTAGCATTATAAACTGCATTGATTGCTACACAAGCCATGTCCGAACCAATGATGTCACATTTATGTCTAAAATGCCACTACAAAAGCAATGTCTTATCTTGAATTGATGACAAAATCTAGGTAGGATTTGGTAAGGATTTAGAATGGATAGGTGGGATAGGGTAGATATCAATGGTCAGGAAGGCACTTGCTTCAAGTGGTGTCAATCCTAAAAAAAATCAGACTTTATGGTTTGGTTTTGACGAGAATTCATATTATTTGAGCAAATAAGGTTCAAGAGATGCAAGAATTTCAAAGTCGACCTTGCACCAATCATAGCTACATATATTTAGAAGGACACATTGTTAAATGAACTAAGATCCAAGTTCTACAAGTCGGAGAATATGGAGGTGCTACAAAAGAATTCAACATTTGAGCAGGGTTTGATCTACGAGAAGCAATTTTCTTTGGGGCTTTTGTGGGAATTTGTAGGATCCAAGAATTGGATTAAGAGGGAAGTCACAGAACCCTGGCCATGGTAGATGAGTCCATTCATAATAACCCTTAATATGTAGTAAAAGAGAAAATTATGAGGTTGGAAGAAAAATTTGTAAATATCTCTTGTAACATGGCCCTCTTCATGTCAACTCTAATGAACAAGTTTGGACCTTTTGGGGAGGTTGGTGGCTCTAACTCAAAATTTATATCGAATGAGAAATCTGGAGATAGTGAAGACCCATAAAAGGAGACGAAGAAAGAGCCCGAGAGAGAAACCACGTTCAAATGACATCACTCCATCACAACCTGTATTTAAAATGGAAGCAAAAGTGGACATCAAACCCTGAGAAGGTGAGATTAATGTTGTTAAGTTGAACCATTGGTTGCAACATTTAGAAGTGTATATTAGTGTCCATAATATAGATGAAGAGCATAATATTTCATTTGTCCAACTGAAACTAGAGTTCCATGCACTAACTTGGTGGGAAAGCCACATGGAGGGACTTAGGCTGGATGGTTATCCACCAATAACTAAGCGGGAGGTGTTTAAAATCCTCATCAAGTCCCAATTCTCCCCTATTGGGTATGTAGAGGACTGATGGATCCATTGACATCACTTAAAGTAGAGGCAAGGGTAGAGTGTGCACGAGTACACCATCAAGTTAAGGAAAATGGTGATTATGTTGGGTATATCTTTGAAGAACCTGTTAAGCCTAAGATTGTTTGTGGGTCAACAAACAATGTCAGAACATATCAAAATAAATGATGAATGATTTTACAATGTTTTTCGGCCTTAGAAATAAGTATGAGATTTCAATAATTTTAATAACTAGAAATATAGAGGCAAGATCTCGTTCTTTAAGACTTTTATAAATTATCAGAAGATTAGAAGAAGAATCCAAATAAACAAAACTAAAATGCAAAGTAAGGTATCCAGTTAAGATAAATCTCACTTTAATTTCAATAGTAGAAATAACAAGAAATGTGTCTATGTCATGAATTTTATTAGAATAATAATTAAATCATACAAATATAGGTCTTATCTTGCTCACAGTAGGACAAAGGAAAGACTATACCTGAACAAGGGTTTAATAGACAAATTGCAGTAGAAGTCGTACTAAATTACAATCATTCACAACTTAAACACAATAATTTGAAGAAAATAAATTATGGAAACATATGTAACATCACATAAGGAAAACATGACTTTAAGAGACAAGAATCAAAATCTCTTATATCTCTACAAAAAAGTGAAGTTCTTTATTTAAAATCTCCTGCTATCTTAAGGCTCCAAAAAGTCCTTTTCATTTACCACAAGTATGTATTTATACAACTATTTCCATAACCAAAATTTGGTTAGAACTCGAGTTTCTAGACTCCGTACAATTGACTAATACTAAAATAAAAGTAATTACATCAAAATGGGAAAAAACCCTTAAACTCAGCTAATTCTATCTAGATTCTCGAAACTAAATACTGCAAAGCATTATAATTTGCACATCTGCCCAATCTCTAGTAATTTATTTGTTGGTCGTTTCATGACTTGTCTCCCATTTGCTTGATTGTAGACACTTGTGTTTCTTGTTTATCCTTGCACTGAGCATGCATTTTTAGTAATACAACTATGAATTTAGGAATCTCCACACACGCATTGAATCCAAAACTGTAAACTTTTCTATGGACCAAAGGTAAACTTCGTTGAATTTTGAATGCAGATTGCTTGGTATTTTGACATTGTAGACTTTGTTCCATCAAGAATTGATTTATAGCTTGCAAATTTATCTGATTTACCTGCATGATGATTTCTTTATTCTTTTCACTGTTTTTCCCCAAATTACTCATCTTTTCCTTTACATTGATTGTTTCAATGAAAGAGTGGACATCCTCGAGTTAATTTAATCTATTTCAACATCTACTACTAACAAGGCATTTATACATGCAACCTTTACTTGTATGGCCAATCTTTTGCTTTCCTCCAAATTGAGTTCCCACGTTTTCAATGCCATTTCTCCTCTTAGTTGTTCTAATTCTTGGAATTGAACAATGCCTTGTATAGTAATATTATGCTTCCAAGAAAAAGAAAAAAAAAACTGTTGCTGAGCTAATACTAACTCTATTTCTCTATCATCAATAACTTTCAATGAATCGTTGATGATAATATATTTCTTTTGAATGATCTCCAAGATTTTACAAAATCTTTCCTGAGCTAATTTAGTTCATTATTAATCTCCAAAGTCTGTTTCTGAAAAGAAGGAAAATGTATAAGATTGCTTTTAACTTGGGTTTGTAATTGAGTAATCAATTCTTTTTTCCGAGAAAAAGTGTCATTCAATGTTTGTTGTATTTGATGAATCTCTCTCCTGAATTTTTCCTCCAATTATTTCAATTGTTGTTGAACTTGAATTAGTTTGGAACTGACTTGCTTTTCAAACTCTGCATTTTTCTTCTTTAGCATTTCTTGTAGTTGACTAATTTGATAATCCATCTGATAAAGATTTGTATTCAAAATATTCACTGACCATTGATTTTCTATTGCAAAAGATCCTAAAGTCTATGCCATATTCTTTGAAAATTCTTGATCATTTTTCCCTTGTCCATTATATAAGATCCTTTGCCTCATTTCCATTGAACCGTCTTTTTTCTAAATTTTGCCTTGAACAATAGATTTTATTTTCTTTCTGAAGAAAACATTTGGAGGAGGCATCTCCTATGGTTCTTCAGGGGTTAAGTCATGAACATAAACTACTTCTGAACCTTTTCTCTGGGAATAGAAGTTATAGGAGTCATTGATAATATAGGAGATCCAATAGCACTAGACTTCTCCTGAGATTGAATACTATTTAAATGCGTATTAATGCTTGGAATAATTGACTAAGAAATATTCTCAAATACTATTGTTTTAGTAGCAGGTTATTGTGTTGCTGAAACATCTCTATAAATATGACCCATTGCTATACAAAACTCTTTTCATTCCAAGCCTTGGCTTGTTCTTCCTCTGATGGATCATTAGTTAGATTGGTTTGGCGATGTTGTTTAGGATTTGAACCCTGTGACAAGTCTTCAACTGGATTTCCATTATGAGTAGGATTTTGTTCCTTTGTTATATCACCAAATGTTTCTCTAGAATTCACTTGTTGAAGGATACCCAACAAACAACTTCTTCTATGATTTTGAAACTTGTAAAACTATGAACATTCTTGTTCAAAAAGTGTTTGAATTCTTTCCAAAACATGAATAGGATAAGGTGGCCACACTCTCTTCTGTGCATTCTTTAACTCCTTAGTTATTCTTGTACCCGTTGTTTGACAAGCCACTTCTCTGCAAATAAATACATTATGAGTGTGAATTCAAGGGAAGATGGAGATTGAAATCAAATTGAAAACACAAACAAAATATTCATAAAATACGACATTAACTATTTCACATGTAAATGACATAGGTTAATCAATTAAAAGATGGCACATTAATTACTCGACGACACACTGTTTGCCCAAAATCTAGATTAATTGCCTTTAATGACCATCATAAACCTTAATTGTCGGCTCTTCGAGCTTCAGGTTTATCATATGAGAAAGGTCAAACATCTTGAAAAAAAAGATTCTGGTATGACATCATTGTTATAATTAATCAATGATAATCAAATTATATTAATATAATCCCTATTTAATTCTTAATCACCGAGCTTTGGGATGTTGGGTGTATTGAATAGAAGAAATCAAACATCCCAGGAACTAAAAACCTAATGATAAGATGAAACATATGATAATGGCACTCCTACTAGGTGACATAGGACACATCGACAATCATATAGTAACAGATTGAAACGTGATTAGGGATTAATAAAGGTTATATAAACCTTGATTATGGGTTAAATGCATATCAACTTAATTCTCATATATTAGCTTTAGGAATATAAGAGATGTGAAGAACTTAAAGAAAAACATCTCGAAACTCGACAAGGAACTTTGCATGATAGAATTAAGATAATAGGAAACAAAAACGATGTGCAACCGTGACTCTCGATATTTTCGATATTGGATTATTTAAATGAACAAGAACACTGACATCCCGAAATATGAAATGGAATTATGAATGGAAAAATAACAACGCGCAAATTACAGTCTTGAACTTTGGGTTGGCCATTGATTTGTCAAAACGTTGGACGGTTAGAT
Source organism: Picea abies (assembly GCA_900067695.1). Taxonomy (NCBI): domain Eukaryota; kingdom Viridiplantae; phylum Streptophyta; class Pinopsida; order Pinales; family Pinaceae; genus Picea; species Picea abies. The sequence goes on from CBVK0103569159.1 coordinate 16,129, forward strand.
GAGGGCAAATCCATCAGGTTTTCTGCATCAAATTTCTCCATTAGAACTCTGCAAAACTAACACTTCAAAGATTTTTCGATCAAATACTAAACCCTTCAATCAATTAAAGAGTAAAATCAATATTTACAAAATTATTACCAACTTAATTTCACCTCGAAACAAAAAAATGTACAATTTAAACATGTAAAATCCCGAAACTATATACACTGCTATTAAAAATAGAAATTAAGAAATATATACAATTATTTACAACAAAATGTCGTTCAATTGTCACCAAGAAAACAAAGATTTCTTAGTCTAAATTAGCCATTATAAGCTTCTTTACTATAGATCCTCATGATCTTACAACAAAAATGCGATGGAACTTGCCATAAAGAAACCTGTAAAGGTTAATTGATAGGGAATAGAAAAATTACAACGATTTTCTGAGTTCCATTCTATATAAATAGAACAAAAATAATTGTTATCCATCATTGCAATCAGATACAAGATCTTTCAAATTGGTCTTAAAATCTTTAGTGATATAATTCCTTGAAAATTAGATATGTGATTTCACTGACTAACATGTTTATTTACCATGAAAGGATTTTCTATTAACGATTTCCTTTTGAAAGGGCTTACATTATAATAAAAATTATTAAAACCATCTTATCAGTTCCTTTTTCGCTGCAAAATAGAAATCTCTTGTCAAAAATTTATTTTTCTATTTACAAATTCTAAAATTGTAACAACATTAGTCTCCATTTGGGGATAGTGGCTCCTTGTGAGGCGCTAAGAACAATAGACCTAGTGCCTTTTATTGGTCCATGGAATCATTATTTGGAAAACTTAAAATAAAAACTTGTTTAAGAAAATTAAAACACATTTTTCACTTGTTGAATGTAAATCTCATATCAGAATTCTTAGAACTATTGACAATATAACCTTAAATCATGTTGTCTTCTAAATTTCAAGCAAGTTAATGAATAATTTCTCTATCAAAGATTACTTAGGCACCATCTAAGGTAATTAATCAAAGTAAGTCTAAGACATTAAAGGTCAAACTGATAATTGTCATTTCTCAAGATTACAACCATTTATTTCATTTTTTAATAAGAACTCATTTGGATACAATACATAGAATTTTGAAAATGATTTATAATAGGGTTTATAAGGAAGTGTAGTTATAGCTCATTATAGTCATCACAAACACTGCTTCACTGCCAGCCAGCTGTCCATAGCCCCGGTGAAGGTGTTTGCATTCCCCAATCTTGATTTTCCTTTCACCATCCTACTATTTTTAAATTTTGATTTCATTGAGATGAGGACAACCATATAATGAATTTCCTTTCATCATCTCATTTTGGACAAGATGGAGGCAATCAATTTTTCGAATTTCCTTTCACCATCTTTCTTTGATACTTTACTTATTACTGTAGGATGGGGGCAATCAATGTGTTTTAAAACACTATTGGATGATGACTATTAAAAGTAAATGATAATGTAGAACTGACTACATGTTAAGATGACCCTGAGATGAATCACTTCTCAAAATTAACTATATCTTTCTTATGAGTAGATAAATATATATTAATTTCATTTACTTTGTCGAGGAGACTACCAGTTATATTTTAATATCAAAGCACACAATTTCAAAGAGATTACCCTAAATATGCCATTTCATCAAAGATAAAGAATCAGATAAGATTTTCACCATACTTGTAAAAATAGCATGTCAAAGTTCGTCTATCAATTAATTCCACTATTTCTACAGAGATTAGTAATAAAGGTGAGTGAAAATGGTTTAAACCCTCTTTATTCAAGTTTAAAACTTAACAAACTAAAAAGGAAAAACTCAAATTTGAGCTTATTTATATACAATTAGCAACGTAACAGTTACCAAATTTCATTCGTTTTGATAAAAAATTAAACCAATTTTCACAAAACTTAAATTTTTTGAATTCGTGAAAAATTTAAAGAATAAATAACTCACAAAAACATTAATTGAATCAAAATTCATATAATGTGTTTTTAATTTAACTAAGACCAACGCTGAAAGTAAATTGCTAATGTCAATCCAATCCAAAATGGTATTTATAATGGAAAATAAAAATAAACTGAAAACAAAACTTTTGAATAACATGCTTCAAATATCTCCCATTGACAGGAGAACTCGGGATTTCTCCATCCAAATTTTGTAAAGAAAATGAATTAAATCCTTCAATGGTTGTGATTTTGAATGGTCCAAACCATAGGGGATTAAAATTTCCATGCTTGCTAGGGTCTTCTCTCCTAGCATCCCATCTTAGTACCAAATCTCCTGGAAGAAAACTTATTTCTTTTGCTTTTCTGTCAAAATCTTCTTTCATCTTGTCTTGGTATTCTTGGAAATTTTCATTAAATTGATCTCTGACTTGTTGTAGTTCAACCAATTGGTTCATTCTTCTAGTCAAATCATTAGGTTCTTTATTTACTTCCCAAAACAAGCAATGCAAGATTAATAGGAAAAGTAACATCCATTCTATAAACCAATTGAAAAGGATATGTACTTATTGATTTTTTAGTACCAATCCTATTATCCCATATAGCATATTTCAAGTGAATGTGCTAGCCTCTTTTATTATTGTCTAAAACCTTTTTTATTATTCTCGTTAAGCTTTTGTTTGAAGATTCAGAAAGACCATTTCCTTGTGGATAATGGGGATTTGAAGGTCCTAAAATGATGTTATATTTTTGACAAAAATCAATCACAACCATAGATTTGAAAGCTTGAGAATTGTTTGTGATGATTTTTCTTGGACAACCAAATCTTGTTAGAATATTTTCTTCTAAGAAATTTATTACTACTCCATCAATTGTACTTTTTGTTAGGAATTAATTCCACCCATTTTGAAAAATAATCTCTAGCAGTGAGAATCCATTTATGCTGGGAACTAGAAGGAGGATGTATTTCCCCAATAAAGTCCAAACCTCACTATTGAAAGGGAGCTTCAACCTTCACTATTACCAGGGGAAAATAAGGTAAGTGTTGTCTTCCAACAAAAAATTGACACTCTTTGCAGGCTCTGACTTTAGCATTTACATCTGTAAATAACTTAGGCCAATAATATTCTGCTTTGAGGATTTTATATGCACTATCCCTCTAGGCATGATGACCTCCATATATTCCTTTATGAAATTCATCAATGACATTTTTGGTTTCATATTCAATGAGACAAGTTAATAAGAAACCGGGTGGATCTCTCTAATAAAGTTGTCCATTTATAATACAATATTGAACAACTTTAAGTTTTAATGATCTAGTTTTAGGTGGAGTTAAATTTGGAGGACATTGAAAATTCTGAAGATAAAAGACGATATTTTGATACCATTTGGAAGAAGAAAACTTTTCATTGATTGTATCCACAGACTGCTGAAAATCAGTTTCCTCTGTTATAAAGAAGAATATCCAGATACTTCAGAAATATGATTAATTCCAAGGACTTTAATATTTGATTCGGCTAATAGTCTTGCTAGTCCTTGACCCTTAATTAGCTTTGTTGGTTTAATTTCCAAATCATATTCCTGAATTTTAGCAAACCATTTTCCTCTTTTACCATCACTATCAAATTGCACCAAGATATCTTTAACTATGTTGTTTGGAAAATATGCAATGACTTTAGAATAAATGACATAAGTTCTGAAAGCTTTTAAGACTCTTACCATTACACAGGCTTGTTTTTCAAGGATGTTGTATTTTAATTCATAGTGTCTAATACTTTTGATAAATAATGCAATTGGTTGCTCCAAATTTTCACTATTTTTATGTAACATGACAATGACTTGTATTTTCAGATGCAAAAGAGAATATCATAAAATCTTTAGAAAAATCAGGGCTTCCTAAAACATGAGTTTCTTCTAAAGCTTTCTTAATGTGATTGAAAGAAGATCTTGATTATGTGGTCCACTATGCCTCAGAGTTATTCTTAATCATATATGTAATAAGTTTCATAATTTAAGGAAAGTTAGGCATAAACCTCCTCAAGAAATTTATTTTACCTAAGAAACTCTGGATTTCTTTGTTGTTTTTGGGAAAACTTATTGTTTGAATAGATTCAACTCTTTTGGGGTCAATCCAAACTCCATCCTTTGAAACAATATGGCTGAGCAGTTTTCCTTCTTGCATGGCAAAGTGAGATTTGTTAGAGTTTAAAGATAGACCATACTTCCTACATTTTTCAAATGTCTGTTTTAAATGCTTCAAATGACTTTGATCACAATCTGAAAACACAATTAGATCATCAAGATAAATAACTACAAACTTATCTCTTTCATCAATAAATCTCTTTCCCCAACAAATACAATCTCCATTTCTCTCTGGAAAGTTGCACCTGCATTCATTAGTCCAAAAGGCATTTTATCATACATAAAAGTACCCCAAGGTGTTGTGAAAGCAATTTTTTTCTTTATTGTCATCATGGACTGCAATCTAATTGTACCTTAAAAAACTATCTATCATGGAAATCCTATTTGCTCCAATAAATTTTTATAAAACATGATCCATCTTCAGGAGGGGATAATTATCTTTCAATGAAGCTTTATTGAAATTTTGAAAATCTACACAAAGTCTAATGTCCCCATTTTTTAAATTTTTTTTTCCGCAGAAAAAAACGTAATTCTTATCATTATAATGATCAAAATTACATTTTGTAGATACACTTTTGTAGTGTATTCCTGTGATATAGTATGCCTGTATTACTTCAGAGCATGAAGTTATGTCTTCT
>CBVK0103569166.1:0-12830 GCA_900067695.1 Picea abies
CTTTGTACTTGCATTATTTCCATACCAAAGAAAAGGGAGCAGAGCAACCTTACCTTCTAGATAGTTTTCTTCCGTAAGGGTTTCCCAAAGAAAATATTCATGTTATTTTGTGGATGGTGTGTGATTGTATTTCTTTGTTCTCTATTTACTGCATTTTATCTATTTCATGCATAAGTAAAAAATCAGTAATTAAATATTATGGAATCTGAGGAATTTAACCTTCATAGTGTAGATTTCAATATTATTTATCAGTATGTTGTGAAAAATATTCTAGTGGAATATCCACGACAATGTACAGATCAATTGGAGTCTCAGAGGGAAGTGGGATAACCTGAGGGACTATGTGGAAGATAATGGTATCCCATTCCTTGGGTTGTGTAGGTTGAGATGAAAGAGAGATGGTGGATTGGGATGGATATAGGAAATTATCTTGATGTGGGTTATTTTGCGTTGAGAGTGAGCATTAGAAACTTTTAGGAGACAAATTTTCTTATATATTCATAGCCCTAGTTCGGGGGTGACTTGCTATTGAGATTTGGAGCAACCCATAGCCCTAGTTCGGGGGTGACTTGCTATTGAGATTTGGAGCAACAAGTCTACAGTTGGGTGAAACTCGTCCTCTGCAGTTGGTTGAACATTTGCTTTCAAAAGATAAGTTTTTTATCTTTGTTCATTGTTTTAAATTATGGGTTTTATTTGTTGTGCATATTACTCTCTTTTTGGAGTTTTTAAATGCTATTGTGTGAACTTAAATGGAATTGCATTCATGTTTTAAATATTTCCTGTAGTTGCATACATTTTTATCTTGTTGCAAACATTTAGTTTAATGGGTATTAGATTTTTAAATTATTGGTTTAGTAGTGAGTGTGTTACATAGTGGTATCAGAGCTCTGGTTGCAACAACAAGCCTACTTGGGTCTGCTATAGAATGGAAAAATTTTCAATCTGTGTGAAGGTTGGGTGAAAAAGCCATTTTTTTCCAACATATGAAATTGGGGTCAAGGCCCTAAATTATGATTTTGTGTGATGGTTGTTGTGTAAGTGGATTGATATGGCCAATAAAGGGTCAAATTCAACCCAAATAGTTGATTCTCTGTGTTGCACGATAGTTTTAAGCTTGAAAATGTGGAAAAATGATAGATAATTTTTGTGGTTGACATAGAGAGTGTCAGCGAAGAAAAATTGTCATCATCGATATAATGCATATCACTAAAGATAATAATCTTCAGGGATAAAGTGAATGTTTCCCAAGAAAATTATTTTTTTGGGCAAAAGAGTGGAAGGAAAAAAAAAATTCTTAGTGACAAGGAGTGTATCGGTGAGGAATATTTTTCACCAGTGATCTATCAACGAGGAATATTTTTCACTAGCGATATATCGGCGAGGAATATTTTTCACCCTTGAAATGGAGGAATAAAGTGGAGAAAAATATTTCTCAATGAAATGTTGACGAGAATAAAGTTAAAACTCATTGATAAAGGAGAGAACATTGGAGCATAAAGATAAAACTCATCAATACAAGAGATAGCGTCGATGAGGAAATAGATAAATCTTGTTGATACAAGAGATAGTGGTGGCGAGGAAAAAGATAAATCACGTCGATATATGAGATAGTGTCGACGAGGAGATTTATAAGACTCATCGATATAGGAGATCATGTTGATGAGGAGATAGATAAACTGGGCAATAAAGAAAAGAAGAAGAGGAAATAGAAGAAGAGGAGAAAGAGGAGGAAAGGGAATGAGAAAATTGGACAAAGATTTAAAAGAAAAGCTTGGAGTCAAAAAATTGTTTCGACCATAACAAAAGAAGTTCAAATCTGAACTAGATGAAATTTAAAGGGTATGTTCGTAGTGATGGAGGATACCAAAGTTCTAGTCAGGGCCTTTGTCCAATTCTGCTTCAATTTCCTAGAAAATCCAAAATAGTGGTTTTTGAATATTATGGTAATGCTTAGTGACCAAGAACTAGAAGAAGGTGAGATCTTTATAGAGAGTCCAAAAATCATGCATGAAGATACCCTGTAGGGATTCTATGAAAATTCTAAATGAATTGGAGTGGAGGTGCCCAAACGGGAAAAATCCACTAGCCCCAGGCACTTTTGGGGGATTGGAAACTTTTTGGGGATTTTGGAAATATTTGGAGGAGGAAAAGGGACCCCATATCTCTAAAATAGAAAAATTTGTCAGGTCAAAATTTTACCCACTCACCAATTCAAACATCTTTGTATTGAGGAAGTTTTTCCTAACATAAACTAAAGGGCCATGCACTAACCTAGTGGGAAATCCACATAGTGACACTTAGGTCGGAAGGTGATCCATTAGTAACTAAGCGGGAGTCATTTAAAACCCTCATTAAGACCCAAATCTACCTTATTGTGTATGCAGGGGACTAATTAATTTGTTGGCATAACTTCAAGTAGAGGCAAGGGTAGAGTGTGCAAGAGTACACCACTAAGTTTAGAAAAATGGCGATTATGTCAGTTATATCTCCCAAGAACCCAAACATACTCCTAGAGTATCTTGGGGGTCTACACAACCATCTATGGAAGGAAGTGATGTTCTTCAAACATAGGACCATTGATGCATCTTGTATGCATGCATAATACCTGGAGAACCTGTGAAATTGTTGAATAACCTGCACAAATAATCTAGTTGCAAGAAGAAGCAACAATTTCAAGCTTGAGACCAAATGGAATGAATAGATAATGAATGGAAATGTATTCCACAATGAATGAGTGAAAAAATTACAAGAGATATACTCTACGTGGTGAGATAATGTGCCATAGTTGAGATTCCAGAGCTTACTTGGACATGCACAAATTGAAACATTAGTAATTTTCTACTTAGTCTTAAGTATATGGTCATGCAATCAACAATTGACTAGCTATGCATAAGTGGAGTGAATTACACTCGTGCATGCACAATGAATGCACCCTCATATTCTCATGCACATTTGATGCACACTCCTAGTAATGATTTCACGGAAGGCACACACTCTTGGAAATGATTCCAAGGTAGACATGAAAGAATTGGTGATGTTTCCAAGGTAGGAATGCAAGGTTGGACTCCACCAGTGTAACTGAAGTATAACTAAAGCATGACTCAAGAAGAGGTGTTCCCTTGTCTGGGAATAATATTCTCATCGAAGGGAGAATATATTGGATAAAGTGAGACCAAGTGCACCCTCATACCTCAAACATATGATAAATAATGTACTAGGTAAATATACAACGTGGATGTATTCTCCAATAGAACATAGGCCATAAGAAAGGATAGAAAAGTGGTTCTAAATAGAAAAACCACCAAGAGGTTTCCAAGGAGGGGAATGAGAAGTGGAAAAGAAAGGGAAAGAAAATGATAGCCTCTACACATTTGTGCAAGAACCCAAACAACCAATGTAATATCGATGGTCACACTGAAGATAAGTGTTGGAATCTACATTCAAATTTCAATACCAAGAACTGTAAGAAGGATGCCAAGAAGAAGAACCTACTTGGCATGGAATCAAGTATGTTGGTAGAGAGAAACTTGTTCCTAGATGAGAAGATTGTCTGCAATGTAGTGTAGAATAAAGTGAATCTGGGTAGCCTTCATTGCAAGGAAGAGAAGGAGATGACTAAACTCTTTGACATTAAGATCCAAGTTAAAAATACTATGGTGGATGCTCTATTTGCTTCTGAATCACATGCAAACCTCATAGCAAACAATCTAGGTAACAAACAATGCAATATTCATGAGGAGAGAAAACCAATAATGTTTGATCAAGGATGGGAAGTCTTTCATCATCAACGTGCACAAAGGTAAATCAAATATTTTTCTCGTAAGTGATAACCAAGCTAAAATGTTTATCATCTCTATTATAAAGTTTGTATTGTTTTTATTGAGAGTGAATCAGCTCGGGGAAGAATTGATAACAATAAAGGCAGTATTATAGTATGTACAAAATATCATAAACAATAGTTGGAGAAGTTATTGTAGGAATACAGAGGAGTGTTCCAAGATCCTAAAGGGTTACCATTGGAGAGGGAAGTGAAGCACAAGATACAATTGTCACCTGATTCCCCATTACTAAATAATGGGTTGTATATCTAGTCTATCCTTGAAGCAGATGAAGTGAAGAAACACTTGCAGTAGATATTGGAGTAGGGAGTAATTTGACCAAGCACCTCACCTTGTGGGTCACATATCAACATAGTACCCAAGAATGACCAAGCACCTCACCTTGTGGGTCACATATCAACATAGTACCCAAGAAGAATGGGAGTTGACAAATGTGTATCGACTACATACCCTTGAACAAGGTCACACCTAAGAACTGACACCCTTTTCCCACGATCGATGATTTGTTAGATCAGCTTTAGCATGCCATGTACTTCACCAATTTGTATCTCAAATCAGGATACCACTAGGTACAAGTTAAAGAAGAAGACACCTAGAAGACTGCCTTCAACATAAGGCAAGGTCTACATGAATGGTTGGTAATGCCTTTCAATTTATGTAATGCATCGACTACATTCATGTGATTGAAAAATGATGTATTGCAACCCTTTCTAGATTCATTTGTAATAGCACATTTATATGGCATATTGATTTATAGCTCTACCTAGGAAGGGAAAATCTCACATCTCATGCATAGACTCTAAAAAATAATCCATGAATGGTTGGTAATGCCTTTCAATTTATGTAATGCATCGACTACATTCATGTGATTGAAAAATGATGTATTGCAACCCTTTCTAGATTCATTTGTAATAGCACATTTATATGGCATATTGATTTATAGCTCTACCTAGGAAGGGAAAATCTCACATCTCATGCATAGACTCTAAAAAATAATCAATTGTTGGCTAACATGAATAAATGTGAGTTTTCTTAGTAGTAATTAGTTTTTTTGGGGTACCTTATTGGTGGAGGGAAACTAAAGATAGATCCCACAAAGATGGATGTCATCCTCAGGTGGTCAATTATTTCTATTGTAATTGGATTTAGGAGATTTTTTGGGGCAACATAGTACCTACATAAGTTCATGCCATCCTTTTTAGTGGTAGCTGCACAACTCCATGCCATAATAGCTAGTGGTAAGAGTTTCCAATGGGGAAAGAATCAACACAAAATATCCGATGAGATGAAACAAAAGATCAATCAAGCACTAGTTCTTGCATTTCCTAACTTGCAAAAGTGTTTTGAAGTGGAGATAGATTGAAGTGGATAAGCTATGGGAGTGGTCTTGATGCAAGGAAGTAAGTTGATATGCTATCATTTTGAAATGTTTCATGGAGGAGTCTCGAAATACCCTACGTATGATAAGGAAATCTATGCCCTAGTTCAAGCTATTAATAGGTGGAAGCACTATATGATGGGAAAGGAAACCATTATCTACAATGATCACTAACCATTGTAGTATTTGTGGGCCTAGAGTAAGCTTCAACAAGATGGGGACTTTGCAACAGTTTCATCTAGTCATGAAATATAAGAAGACTAGCACTAATAAGTTGGTAGACATGCTTTCAACACCACCTACATCTAATATTACACATTTGGTAACTCTTATGCAGATGACGCCTTTTACCCATGACGCATACAAAGAGGCATACATAGAAGATGAGGAATTTAAAAAGGTGTTTCAATAGCTATAGGGCCCACTTCGAGTAGAAGAAAATGATGGTAAGGCAAACTATCATCTCTAGAATGGGTTGTTCTACAAGCTAGACAAGCTATGTGTTCCTAAATGTGAAATATTGCATCTTATCATAGAAGTGAACATCTCCAAGGTTGCATGGCATTTTGGTGTTGGGAAGATAATTTCCAACTTACAAATATATGTGTATTGGCCCAGAGTATAAGAAGAAGTATCTCAGTATACTAGAGGATGTATACTTTGTTGTACCAACAAGCCCAATAATATAAATAAAGTTTTATACCATTCCTTACCTGTGCCCACTCGACCCTGGGAAAGCATTTGCATTGATTTTATGGGTGGTTTTCCAACAACTAGGAAAGGAAATGACTATTTGTTTGGGGCGGTTGACAGGTTCAACAATTTGTGCATTCTTATGCCTTGTAAAAATACCATCAAAGGACAAGAAGCCACAAACATGTTCTTTGAATAGGTCTTGGTACACTTTGTAAGACTAAGGAGAATCATCTTGGATATGAATACTTGATTTTTAGTTCCTTTTTTAGTACACTTTGGGAGAATATGGATACCAAGTTGAAGAGATCTACAACTTTGCATCCACAAATAGGGGGGAGACAAATGTAGTCATGAATACATTTGTTTAGCTTTTAAGGGGTTAGAATCAGAAACATCCAAAGACTTGGGATGAAAATTTGATCTATATTCAACATTCTTATAAAAAATTGCTCCACACTTCTACCAGTAAGTCCCCTTTTGAAACTTTCTTTGTGTATTTGTCACCTTTTCCCTTGGATGTTGTGTATGGACAACATGGAGTGAGGAAAGACATCATAGGGGAAGCATTGAAAGTGGAGAAATCTGTTAAAAATAAATGGCAGATCCATTTGCAAGTACATCATACATTGAAGAAGTCATAGGAAAAGTACAAGGGCCGACATGATCAACACAAAACTGAGAAAAAATTCAAGGTGGGAGATAAAGTTTGGTTGCATCTAAACAAATAAATGTTATAGGGTCCTATTAATAATATTAAGGCTATGTGGTATGGTCTTTTTGAAGTATTGAAGAAGGTGGGTGATAATACCTTCCATGTTGGATTAGGAAAACAAGGAGCAGGTCATGCCTACCATGGAGGAATTAACACCAAATTCTCAGGCCTAATTGCAATAAGATACAATTTTCTACAAAAAGTCCATAACTACTATATAGGGGCAACATCACCTCTGACAGATAGGGTTCAAAGGATAACTTCTAGGCAAGGAAAAATAATACTCATGGGAGAAGGTAGAGGAAAAGTTTCCTCACCTCATTTAGTAAAAGCTTTTAGGGACCAAAATTCTCCCTAAATGTGGAGGTATAATCCAAAATTGATCAATATATAATTTTTCATTTACATTGGTACTTTTTGGGTGGAAACCTTTAGAGGAATTGACTTGCAGTCCCATTTTAGTTGTAGGTCCCAGTTAGGAGATTTGGGTTCTAGAACCTTCTAAATCTAGTACGAGGTATCAAATGACACTTTTAGGGGTAAAAACTTTGTGACCATATCTCTAGCCCCATGAAACTATTCTGCACACAAAGAGCTTTCCAAGAGTTTGAAAATAACCTCAATCAGAGCTCATATGGGGAAGTTATGCCTCCCACAAGTTGACTTGCCCATTTAACCACCATCGTACTAAGTGGATGTCATTTCAAGCCCCATTACTCACACATGTGAGGCTAGTCACATGTGGAATTTCAAGAATATTCAAGAAGGTACAAAACCCTGACATTAATTGAGGGTTGAGGCATGCAAAAATCCTAACCCTGGCCCTAGATGGCTATTACGCTATGTTAAATAAGGGGCTGCTAGGAAGAGAAGGAGTTCCATTCTTTAAGCATTATAGTTGTTTCATAGTTTAACAAACCATGTAGGAGTGGGATTTGAGAGGATAATATAGAAGGTAGAAGGTTGTGTAGTAGCCATTCAATACATAGTGTCAAAGTCAACTCCATAATGAGTGACCCTTTCTTTGTACTTGAATTTTATAACTAAAGGAAAGAGAGTAGAGCATAGGCCCGACCTCCGTGTTGGGTTTTCTCCAACATTTGGTTTCCTAGGTCACATATTGTGTTCATTTCTGTAGATGGTGTGTTCATTTTCTTGTTCTTTCATTTTCAGATTTCAGTTATTTCCATTAATTTAAGCACTAAGCTAGTGATAAGGAATATAAGATCCAAGGAAATAAATTGCATAATAAAATATTTTAGAGTATTACACGATCTATTGTGGCAAATTGTTCCAGTGAAATATCCACATAAGTTTATAGATCAAGTACAAAATGAATGAAGGGACCACTGCAAAGGCTTAAATGAATCAATGCATGAAATATAACACGAACAAGGCTTAGTGGGGACATGAGATATCCTCAATTAAAAATCTATTGGTTAGTATGGCAGTGCAACACGTATCCACTCCAGTATCTTGAACCTACCAACAAGGGAACTCCCTAAGCAGGGAGTTCATGTCGTAGAAGTATGTGTAACTAACATGGAATTGAACTAGGATTTATACCTCACCAATGAAGTCCTACACAATTGCATGGATGTGCAGAAAATGAACAAAGACTTGTGTGATCATGTTTTCTTGGTATTGCTTACATTTTTGTAGTGGGTAAAGTTGTGTTGACGGGCATATGTGACACACCTGTCAACTGGAAGGGAATATCTAGTCCGGGGTTTTCTAGTTAACCCAAGTTGTTTAGAATAACCTACCCTGATGGGTTTTATTGCTCCGTTAGCCAATGTAAATACTAAAGTGAACTAAGAAATGTAAAATCTATCTATCTATCTAACCTTATTCCGTATGTTTAACCGATTATATACAGTATGTATGTACAAATACAATGTTTCAATAAATCCTTGTGAAAATGATTATTTAATTACTGAAACAAAGTTTGAATAAGATATAAGACTAAGGAAATTGTTCTATTACTATAAGTAGCAAACAACAAAATGAATGAATAAGATTTAAAATGATATAAATGTAATGAATAAAGAATTAAAGTTTGAATGATTTAATCATTATTCATTTGTAAAGTAAATAAATCAAATAAAAGGAACACTAACTAACCTGATTTTGATCAGCGATAAAGAAAAAGTGCTAAGCGATTTTTGTCTTTCTATGTAATGTAAGATCCATTTAACATGTTGCCAAGCATAAATCTATGGCAAGAAGCGAAGAATGATATTTCCTTAAATAACTCAAGGAATTTTGTATTTCGAAAGAAATCTATCATGAACAAAAATACAAATGTATTTTTCTAATGTAACTTTAAATTATCCAAAAGTTGGAGATGAAATTAACTCCAACCTCTAGCAAGTCATATAATCAAAATCAAACATTCGACATAAACTCAAAATGTATAGATATATGATTATCCACAAAGATTATGATAACCAATAAATAATGGATTATGTAATAAATAATCACAACATGAATGCATAAGTGTTGAACAGACTAAATCTAATTCATAACACATATGCTTTCATGGCCAGAAATATATGAAAGTAATATGACAACAATCACATCATATAGTTTACATCGGGACTAAAGCCAAAAAGTAAACTACATTTCATATTGTTCCAAAAAGAATATGTCCATCATTAGTTCCCAAAAAGAATGTCCCTTGTCCCTGGGCAAGCACCGGTTTTAAACTAAGTTCATGATCTATTTCTCATATCTTACAAGATAGAGATAGATCCATTTTTAATGAAGTTTCACTAAAAAAAAAAAAAGTTCTAATGTAACATCCATTCAAAATAGTTACATAATCAAAATATTCTTGAAACTGTTTTTAAAGAGTAACTTGCAAATTTGGAGCCTCTCCAACAATTTACTTGTCTCATCAATCTTTGCAAATTGATCCCCTTCACACCTGAGAAGAAAAACGAAATTTAATTTAGAAAAATCAATCTAATAAACTAATTAAAGACAAGCTACAAAATCTATGATTTTGTAGCTAGTCTATTAAAACAAAATAAAACAATTTCAGTTATAACAAAACAAACAAAATGTTAATTCCAAGAAAATTGTTTACCCATTAAACATTTGAAAAAGAGGCATGAGATAATTTTGAGTTCATAACAATGTTGAAGTTGCAAGAATTGTTTATAACAATATCCCCTAATTTCCTGAACCTGTTGCTAGCCCCGGGGGAAGTTTGTTGGATGCTAGCTCTCAGATCCTCATTTTCTCTTTCCAATACAAAGTTACAAACCATAACCTGATTTAGTTGAGCTTGCAAATAAGGGATAATTTGGTAATACCTCTGGATCCAATTGAAACACTCTTCACAATATACCTGTTCCAAATTCGGTACTGGCCAAGTATGATATGATTTTAATGGTTTATCTTGTGCCATAACCCTTTTCAAATCATATCAAATTCCTGAAAACCCCTCTTGCTCCTTTAGAAATGGAGGCAAGCTTGAAACAAAATCATATTGAGGAGAATCCATTCTAGTGGCATCAAAATTAGCTTCCTTGACATATATCGTATCCTCAATGACGACTATAGAAATGGGTTTATCATGGTTTTGATGTCGATTCATGGTCATCCTTGACATAAGTCTACCATTCCTTTTATTTATTAAATCTAAATCATTAACCCTCTCTGTTTTTTTCTTACTCTGTCTTTTGATTTTAATTTTTTTCTTCATTAACCGTGTTCTTTATAGGATTAGGGGCAACAAGTTCCTTATCTCTTATATGACCCATAAATTCCTCCAATGATTTCTCTAAAAAGAATTTGTGCATCTTGGAGGTGACCTAGGCTATTGGACAAAAAACGATAGGGGTATCAGGAGGTAATACAGGGTCTTTCAAGACTTGTATTTCAACTTGAAAACTTTGCAGAGAGTGGAATGACATGCTTGGACCGATAGGCTCATCAACACAAAGAGGTAAAATATGGACAAATTCATATGGAAATGAGAAAAAACCATTCCTAAGAAGAAAAATTTCCCAACTATATCCTATATTTAATAATTGGGCATTAACTAGAACCTGAATTAAACCATGGTGGAAAAAACTGGATTCATAGTTAGGGTTTTGTTTCTGGTAGAACCTGGACTTCTTCTGGAGACTCATAAGAAAATAAAATGGCAAGTTTAGATTAAAACCTAGGAATACCATCAATAGGCATACATGAAATAAAAACACTAATCCATAGTGTCCCTTGCAGGTCACAAATTGTTTAATTATCAACAACAAACTATGCCAACGAGTTTTGAACAACTAGATAGGTGTACCTTTTACGTTGTAGTGTGATTTCTTGGATACAAACAAAAAATTCCACAGTATTCCCTCTATCCTCATATTTTTGAACCAGTGGTCTCATTTCTATGATAGACTCGTGGACTCTATAATGGATTCTTTATTTCCTTGTAACTGTAGGTCACCTACTTTGGATTTTTCACTGTCAAAAGTCTTGGAAAAGGCCTGTGCGAATTCCAAATTAAAACCCTCAAATGATTGCACAAACTTAACCCAACCAAAAAGGATGAGGTCATCTACAACATCATCATGAGAAAGAATATCATGTGAGCAATTTGGCTCCACCCTAACTATAGGATCCATTAGCTTGATTACAATATACCAAAAGATGCAGAATGGAGGGGTCTGCACTCGAGCCAACCCAAAATAAATGGTATAGGTTGCATGGTCGGAGGTGACCTAAAAAATAAGAGATTGGGAGGATTCTACCATGAATTCCACCCTAAATGTTGATTAAACCCCCGATCCAGAGGATGAATACACTCAAAAACCACCTCTCCTGCTAAGAACCTAATCCCTAATTATGAAGCACCATCCAAATGATGAAATGAATGTAATATTTGGTGAACAGGCCAAAGAGGTAATAGTTTCAGAGAATGGTCACTTAGCCAGGTAATACATTGATTAGACCATGACATAGCAGTTCAAAGAAGTATTTAGATCACATGGTAATATCATAAATTTATAACCAAAATCACAAAGGGTAAAGTAATAAAAAATACTTTAAAAATTGATTAAAGAATAACATAAATCAATTGTGATTGGGTTATATTACTATGCTATAAAATTTTCACATAACCATATACTCACCAAGATTATATGTTTTGGATTTTTAGGTGTTTCAAAGGGTTGTTTGGTTTTACAATAAGAGAAACTTTTAGAGTTCATTTAATGTGTTTTTCACAAGAAGATTTCAATTTCATGCTTGAGAGTCATGAAATTGAAATGGGTAAATGAGTCATTTATCAATAAAATAATGCTCAAAAAAAAATAATCAACCAAGCAATTACTTAAAAAAAACCATAATCAAACTCTTGGTAAACAAAAAATTAGGCAGCTAATAAAAATTTCCTTTTCCATGTTTGTGCTTCAAAGATCGATGGAGAAATATGAATATTTGGCTTCCAACACACTCCTCAAGGGAGGAGTGGGATCGATTGATGACAGAACTAGATAGACCACTTTGGCACTCTTCAGAGGAGGAGTGGGATCGATCGATGATGGAACTAGATCGACCAATTTTGCACTCCTCATGGGAGGAGTGGGATCGATTAATGATAGAACTGGATTGACCACTTTGGTAATTTGTGGATGATCAATGATGGAACTAGATTAGTCACTTTGGCAGTTGGTTCAACCAAGGATGAAACTAGATTGACCACCTGATCAATCAGACTGACTGGGGATGGAATCAGATTGACCAGTCCATCAACTAATGATGGGTTGGGAGAAATATTATGATAACCAGTTGGAACTTGAATATTTTCCAAAATATAAGAAGCCTCATCCATACGAGGGAAAAGGTGAGAGTAATGATCACCTTCACATAACAAGAAAGAAAATTTGACATCTCTCTTCTTCTTAGTAACCTTAATGTCACTAGTTGATAGGGTGTCACCGACATGTTCAATGGGATTTGATGATGTGGAAGACTACATTTCTAAGACCTTAGGGAGACCAGGGAAATCCCTCATAAATTGGTTACCCTTACAAAGAATGCAAGGGAATTTGGGTTTAGGATTCTTTCTTTTAGACTTGTTGACTTCATCAACAATCCTTACAGTACAATTAACCATAGTTGGTTTCTTGGATCCAACATGATCTGATGTGGTTGGAGGCTTGGTCCCTTTCTGGTTCTTCTTCTTCTTCTCTTT
>CBVK0103569191.1:0-17737 GCA_900067695.1 Picea abies
TTTCCTAACTACAAATGCATACTATTGCATACTAAAGAAACACACTAAGAAACACACTTTTACCTAACGACACATTAGACCAAGTAGATCTTAACTAACTCCTAAGTGTCTAAATACCCTAACAGAAGGAAGGCATTGTTTGGCTGTGTTTTTATGCTAAGTAGAGGCCCGTGTGCCGAAAAATCAGGTTGTAATCCTGTGGATAAAATGACTCAGAGCTTTGTGAAGGATGTTGTGAGAAAATATGATATAGTCGAGAGTTCCTAGAGTTTCTAGCTGAGTGATTCCTAGCCAATTGAATGCACTAGTGGCCTTGATAAATGAATGTTACAGCCTGAGGGACTATGAGCAGTGAAGGGGGTACATTCCTTGGGTAGTGAAGGTTGTGGGGAAAAGAGAGGGATGGAGGTTTGGAACTGTTGTAATACTAGAACCTAGGTTTGGGGCTGCTCTGTGTGGAGAGTGGATAACTAGTGGGTCGAATATCCTTGTGGACTCATAGCTTCAGCTTGGGGGTGGCTTGTTGATGAGAGAAAATGACCAGTAGTGCCTATGGTTGGGAGGTTTATATTTCGTTTGCAACCAGTTGGTTAATCATTACTAGATAAATGTTTTTGTTATGTTCCTATGTTAATTTTGATTTGTAAATGGTTTATATGGATGTTGCGTGTTTACTGTTTGCTTGAACAATTATATTCATGTTTAATATATGATGCTAGATGCATTCAGAACTGTGGTATCAGTCAATTGGACAATATTGTGTGTGATATGCAGTTGCTAAGGTAAACAAATTTAATTAGAAGTAAATCTTAATAATTTAGTGAGTTTTCGCAAGTAATGTTGCTTAGCTGAGCATTGGGTACGTTACATAATGGCTTTGGTTTGTACATGCTCTATAACAAACATATTCAATTTTCCTCTCAGTATTTGAATTTCCTTTTATTTTTCTTTTATCAATGAAAATATAGCTAATTTGTATTATGATCCATGTCCCAAAGAAATCAACTTTTGTTCCAGGTCATTGATTGATGTTTCCCAAGCTTTGTTTGTGTTTCTTTAAATATTGAGTTGATTCTCTAATTTGATTATCTAGATCTTTAATTTATTGACATTGATTGTTGCTTGAATAAGATCTCTAGACACTATATTCCATGTATGTTTATGTCATTCAATCTTATCTTTCAAAGGCATATTATCCAAATTAAAAGTTAGGTTTATTGTCTCATAGTCTTGGGTTCTGAGATCCTTTTTAGGTTTGTCGACCTTAGGATGTAAGACAACCATCCAAAAAGATCCATTTTCATAGTTAATAAAAAACAACTACTTTGATGGAGCAGGTCCTTCATGATTAATCTGAGAATATAAGCCCTCCTTTTCTTTCTTGGAAACTTTCTTATTTAGTTTCATTTTAGTGAACACATCATATTTTTCATCTGCAATAGATATTTCACTTGAAACTTCACTTCCCAAGATAATTCTGCCAACACTTTTATGTGTGGAATCACTTGAAGATGAGATATGATTTATTGGAATAATTGATTTCTCAAGAAGTGATTTCTTTGCTTAATTCTTCTTCAACTATAGAAGCTAGCCCCATATTTTTTATTGGATCTCCTAGCTCATCTTCTTTCATTGGGTCATCTAACGTCTTCCTCTGCAATTCTACTTTGTATAGGGTTTTCATTACAATATCAATTCCTTAATTTATCTCCTCATCATCAATGTTAATAGTTGAATACAATGTCAAACTTCCTCTAGAGGGTTCTTATTTAACATTTCTTTGTTGTGATGGAGTCAAACTTTGTTCCTGTAGCAATTGTTGAACTTCTAAACATGATTCTTTATTGGCTAATCTTTCTCTACCTATATCTACATGATGAGTATAAGGTGTAGAACCAATCACAAGTCCCATGTTAGTAATCACATGACAAGGATCATATTTTCCCGAGATCATCCTCTTCAAAATTGAAAACCTTCATCATATTGTCTACAATCTCAAAATCTACTTTGTTTTTTTACAATGAAAAAGACAATTTATGTTGGTAATTGGAAAGATGTCATTTTATTTTTAGAAGAATAATGAATATGATTTGAGTTCAGTCTTTGTCTTATATAATCTAGAGAAAAAAATTCTAGGAGTAAGAAAGACTGAAAGCTTATAGGGTCTTAACTTAGATCCATAAATAATCAAAACCGTGTAATTTTCCAAAATGTATCAGTCTCCATATTTTATTTGCTAACCTAGATGTAAGGAAGCTTTGCACTCATGAAACATTCTTGGGGGAAACTCATTGTGAAATAGAACATATACAATGGTCATAACTTGATCAATACAAACTTTGTAAGCATTTTTTTGGCCATAGTCTTTCACAATTTGAGTCCATTCATTGACTAAATGAAATTTTCCCTGTTGATCTATTTCTTCAAATATAAATGTTGGAAGTGAACTGATTGTTGATAGATCAAAATATATACCACAGATGAAAAATATCTAAAACTCTTACGTTCTTCAAAATGTTCTAGTTGTTCATGAATGACCTTGAAAAGAAAACCAGGAAAATTGAATTTAGTTAATTGGGTTATTTTAAGAATAAACTCTAGTACAGTTTCATCAACTGAAGCATCATTATCATAAACAAGGAGTAAACAAAGAAAAATTATGACCTCTTTGATTGATTCTTTGAATAAAGATGAACTTAGGGAAAATTTTAACTTTGTACCAACTAGTATCATTAATATTTTTGTCATGAAAATGATTTTTTCTGGTATTGATAATGAGTTGAAAACTCCTATTAATTCATCTTCGTCAATTCTTTTACAATTATCAGGTAATAATAGTAATTCTGAAACTCAAAAGATGATTTTGTTCTTTCTTTTATCTTTAATTACCTTTTGTATTGGATCATCAAACTTAGAACACATATGGACAAAATCATGAAAATGGAGTGTTGTAGGAACAATATCCTGAGCTAGACCACATTCCCAAGTAGGGATACCTTCTAGATTATCACTAAACCTATAAAAGCTAAGTTTCTAAAGTCTTCGATGGTTTTATCTAATGCTTTCGTTTCAAAAACATTGAAATGCTTATAAAAAAATGTTTGAAGGTTGGGTTTTATGTTTCAAACTGATGTAAAATAGTTGTCTTTCTCCTAGGAACCATATAAAAATATGTAATCAATTTGCTACAAGCTTCTTTAAAATATCCTCTATGAACAATTAATGATAAATTTGGGTTCAGACAAAGTTATTTGATAATTTCATTTTTGTAGAGTCTATTACTTTGATATTTTATCCTTGAATCTGTGGATAACAATCCTTGAATAGAGTGCTTGCAATCTCTATAAGTCATGCCTACAATCTCTGTTAGTAAAATGATGAAATGAAAGGTGACAATTTTTTATTTTATCAAATTAACATTTATTATTACCTTTCATGAGAATACACATGTTAATATTTTATTGGTCTCCTTATGATCATGCAGTGGGTGAATTTAATTCTCTCAACTACCAAATGACAAGGTGGCATGGTTAAAACTAGAAGTGGTATCAAAACATTGAAAAACGGTTTCATAAAGTTAAAAAAAATCCAATTTTAATAGGGAAATGACATGTGTATCGAGAGTGGTTTGGTGGTTTCACAAATTTTTTCAATACTTAAACCTCCGAAATCATCATGTGCCATTGATCATCTCTTCCTTTCAACCACCAAATCTAGGTGTCTATAATGTTATGATTCAGACTTAAATTAAGGTCACGCCTTTATTTATTAACCTTAAATGATTTTTTAAGATTAATTTAAGTTTTTTAACCCTATTTTAATTGAATTGCTCAAAGATATTAAAAGTTTTTTGATTTTATAATAAAAAATTTCAAGTATCCAAGAAAATTAAAACCTTAGTTAGAACAGGTATTCCTTTGGTTCATTCTAGTTGGCCTACCAATCTTAGTACCATGATGTAGTTGATCCAATATATGAATAATAAAATTATCACCATAGAACACAAAATGACCAATAAGCCTAATCCTCCTTTTCATTTAGCACAAAGGCCTTTTAGAGCCCAAACCTGGGCTTCTAATTCCTAGTGAAAATTCTGCGATGATGCCTATAACCTTGATAATTGTAAATACTTCTAGGTGTCCAAGGAAAGGGATAAATGAAAGAAAAATTAAGCTTCGTACTATTACACATTATTTTCGTCACCCTCGTGACCACTGATAGTATGTGTATCGCCTATTAGAAGAAAGATCATTTTCCCTATTCCTTGAAGAATGTTGAAGAAATAAAACTTTCCCAGAGAGATGGAATTGTCTTTTCCTTAGTAAAAAACGTTGTAAAGAAGAATCGTCACACCTTGCTTAGTGTTAAGGGTGTGGCGATATAGGATCGACATAGGTTGCACCATAGTGGCCCGCGACATTGTCACAAATGGTTCAATATTAAGGGTGCGACGATATTTGTACAAAGGAAAAACAAGAAATTTCTTGAAGGTTCTAGAATAGAATCTTCGAAAGGATGGGGTGGCAGCTGATTGGTTTGGATCTCACCTGATTTTATGATTTATTAGGATCATCCTAATCCTTTCATCCCTTCCCCTTCACTCTATATAAGGAGGGATCTCTCATGAGAAAAGTTATTCTAGCTTATGTGTGAATAATTCTACTGAAGATTGTGCTTGTGATAGCTTTGCTTTAGCTTTCCAAGTCAAGTTGTGTGTGGTCTTCATCAAAATAATTGGAGAAAGAAGTGTGTGTGTTAAGGCAAAGGGCCATCATAAGGGACCTTTCAACATCAAGGCAGAGGTTGTATTCTCCACTTTCATCAATATAATACAGTAATACATTTCTTTCCTATAAACTTTCATCAATATAATACAGTAATACATTTCTTTCCTATAAAAGTGTCTCTATTTTTATTGCATAACTCCTTGATCTTATGCATAGGTTCCATTAGAATATATATCGTTTCTCTCTCTTTGTTGGTTTGTGTCTCTCAATAGGTTCAACATCCAACAAGCCTTGAGATGGAGCAATGACGATGCTAGCAAGGATCATACAACGTTTAAATGGTATGTTGTTTATCCCTCATTAAGCTAGTATACATTACAATGAAAACCTAAGGAAAAGTTTGTATTCTGTCATGTTTTGTTCTAAGTTCTTGTTGAAGTTAGGGAGATTAGTTCGTGTCGGCACTTACCAATTCATCTAGTAACAACTACACATTCATTAATGAGGTGGATGAGGAACTCGATTCCATATTTTTTATGGGAAATAGGGATAAAAAGTATCAGCCTTGGAAGCTTAATTTCCAAGGAAGAAACATGAATATCATACCCCATAACAACAATAATGATAATTCTACTAAAAATCAGCAAGTTGATAATTTTCTTTCAAAGTAGAAATCATCTATTCCAACCCAAACCCACCCATATATGGGAAGATATCCAAACAAATTTACTCACCATATAATGTGGTGAATGACTTGGTCCAAATTTCATCCAAAATAACTATTTTTACATGCTACGATTTCCAAAAAAGTAGAAAAATACCAACCTGGGATGACTACTGTGTGCAACCCCCTTTATGTCATCATACACCACACCCCTTTGCTTCTATTGCATACACAAATGAGAAAAAAATGGAAGAGGAAGAGGATGTTGCTACAACCAATGGATTTCCTAAAAAGCTCCATGTCCCTCCCCTCTACATTACCATGAGAATCACATGAAATATTGTACACTGTGGTCTATTAGAAAAAGGCTCTAGTAAAAATGTTTGCCTTAATATAATTATGGAGCAAATAAATATTTATTGTATTAATGAATCCACAAACATGGGTGTGTTTGACCAATTGTAGTGGAAAACCATAGGAAATATTAAGGACTTGAAAATTTTATGAATGGCTACCCAAACATACATTTTACATGTAATGTCCATGTCAATGGTGTGACTGTGGTCTATTATTCCATTATCTCTAGATGGGAGTGGAAACTTCTCACTAGAGGTTACTTAAGGTTGGATGGTCAACACATGATCATCCCGCACAATCGTCAAAGCATAATGAGTGCACATGTTGGCTCTCTATTCATGGCACATGGAATTGATGAATGGTTGAGGGATTTTATAAAGATGCTCATCATGGTCATATGGATCCAAATGTCTTTCCACCATGATACTAAGGACCATCCATAGCGAAAAGATCACTTGGGTAGCTGCAAAAAGTTGATTATGGATATGGAGGGAGCACTACAAACTAAAAATTGGTAGACATAAGCTACTCATGATTTCCCTTAATGATGGTCACTTCATATGGAGGAGTAGAATCATCAAGAGGAACTAAAATTAGTTGTATTCCCATAAATTAAAACTATTCATATACTATTCTTTGCAATCATACTCTAAATCACACTAACCAGATATGTCCCTTATCTACTCCTCTTTAATATGGATGCAAATTTCCAACCTTTGGATTGCTTCACATGCCTCCTCTAGTTTTTCTACTTGGTTATATACAAGAACTAATCGCGTATGGACTACTTCAAGGACTGAATCTTATTTGTGTGCCTTGGAAATTTCTTCAAATTCAAGTAACCACTTCTTGTGATGTTCTTTATAATCCATAACAAACTCAAGAAAACTTCCAAGATAGACTTCGTTCATATAAATTGCATATAAAACTAGATATCCCTTAATGATGCAGGATAAAATATCCATGTTAAATGCAATATTCCACTATAAGTATGAAATCTTGGGTTTTAAAACAAAAATAAGAGAAGCTTGCATTCAATGGAATTGGTTTGTGTAGCTAGGGTTGCGAGGTCGTGATTTAAAATGACCATAATTCCCTCAATATTGATCAAAATCACTATTATGACCACAATCCAAACATTTCATTGTTGCTCTGCTTTTGATGGCATTGGTTTGATTGCAATCGAGTTCATAAACATAGATCACCACAAGAATTACTAGCAAGGATGACTTTGAGTTACAACTTAAAATAACCATAAATTCCATGATACTTCTCAAAATCTCTATTATGGTCGCAATTTTAAAATTCCATGGTCACTTTGCTTCTAATGACACTAGGCTTGTTGTATTGCTTGAGTGGGCATAATGGTTAATAATATTTGTTTCCTCCTATAAGGTCACAAGTTCAAATCTAGAGGTGGGTAAGGTATGTACACCGAAGTAGAATTTAGCAATCAAATTACTGCATAGAGGGGGTCCCTTGTCCCAAAAACAAGGGGGTCACATACACCAATTTGGTGTTTGTCTTGGATGTGACCTTAAAATTTGATTATTATTATTATTATTCATAAACAAAGAAATAATTTTGCCACAAGAATTACCCACGAGGGTTTTGAGTCACAACTTAAAATAATTGTAACTTTTGCAATACTTCTCAAAATCTTTATTATGACCCCAAATCTAAAATGCCACAACCACCCTTCTTCCAATGGAACTAGTTTGGATGTAATGATGAATAAACCAAGAGAAAAACCTACCATGAAAAAAGAAAAAAGTAAAAAAAAAAAAAAAAAAATAAAAAAAAAAAAAAAAAATCCCTTGGTCCAAGAAAATGCCCAAGAAAGTGCTCTAATACCACCTGTGGTATTCCTTAGCACATAAAATAGTTTGGATGTAATGATGAATAAACCAAGAGAAAAACCTACCATGAAAAAAGAAAAAAGTAAAAAAAAAAAAAAAAAAAAAAAAAAAAAAAAAAAAAATCCCTTGGTCCAAGAAAATGCCCAAGAAAGTGCTCTAATACCACCTGTGGTATTCCTTAGCACATAAAATGTTCACAAACTAGATATTCAAGAAAAAAATTATACTTCATTAATAAAACACCCTTACTAAGGTTTGGAAACAACATACAATGATCCTTTTCTAGAAGGATCAAATCGTCTTCAATTGCCCCTTTGAACGAGCAACCTCCCAATGATCTAGTCTCTAATAAATAATATTCCAATACTTGACATCTCAAAATGAGGACTCCATCCTAATTTATAACTACATAGTAAACCATAACCATAACCAAATGTTAACTACATAATCTTTAATGAGGCCACATTATATTTATTCAATGTTAACTACTTACTAGGTCTTATTTAATAGTAGACCTAGTAAACATTACATAGTTGGCCACAATACCTATCCTATTATTAACTCTAATGGACCCAATGGACCCTAATACACCCCTTGGTAGAATCCCACCAGTATCAAAGTTAACATTTAGTACTAAAGCATGGTGATTTCTTAATTATTATGTTCTTGTAGCTACAACATTTTAAGTTTAATGTTACAACCTTTTCTATTAGTCAATTTATTTATATTTATATTTTAACATGATAAATTCTAGTAAAAAAGTATAATTTTGTTTTCTCGATGGTGGAAATCATGCCATAACTTTGTTTTCAATAGACAATGAGGACAGAGGGGGTCCGAGGGGGTCCGAGGGGGGGGATTATTCACGCTTATTAAACCCAATCCACCTTTCTCAATTATTTTTATATGAACCTTCTAATCCCATTTGAATACCCCAAAGACCCAATCAATGAATGCATGTGAGGGGGGTTGGCGGGAAAAGTCACCTCACATAGTTATTGAGAGCATGGGTTTGAGTATAATCAACATTGGGAAATGTGAGAGTCAACTTTCATGGGTGAAAAGAAATTCGCATGGGGAAAAAGGGTAGTTTTTACAACTTGGGAAAGGGAGAGAAAGAGAGTTCTAAGTGTTGGATATTGAAGGAAGCCATAGTGGGAATGTAAGACAACTTGTTGGAGCTGTAATTTCATGGAGAATTAGGCTATAGGCATGCGATTAAGATTTTGTGCAAGAAATTTGCAAAGTGAGTAAGTGAGTTTTTGTCGTGAGAATTCATGTTGCAACTGTAAATTCCTGGATTCCCCAGTAGAGATATTTCCTGTCCATCCTGTGTTGGAGCCTTGGAGGGAAGTGGGATAAGTTGAGGGACTGTGTGGCAGAGAAGGGGATTACATTCCTTGGGTTGTGTAGGTTGAGGGGAAAGAGAGATGGTGGATTGGAATTGTTGTAGGAATTAGTTTTCTATGGGTTATATTGGATTGTGAATGGACACTCGTAAGAGATATCCTTTCTTGTGGATTCGTAGCCCCATCTCAGGGGTGACTTGTTGCTGAGAGATTTGGAGCAACAAGTCTATAGTTGGGTGAAATATCTTATGTCTACAATTAGTTGTGTGAATACTAGCAAAGATAATTTATCTTATTCATTATGTTTATTTCTATTAAATGCTAAGTTAAATTGCCGTGCATTTTATTCTGCGTTTTTGAGTATATAGATGCTGATATTTGTACATAAGACGATGTGCATTCACTTTTTTAACTTTCCTATTAATTGCATAAGTTTTTATCATGATGCATTTCATCTATGCTTTAATGGGTATCATTTTATATTGTTGGGTTCAACTAGAAGGTATGCCATAGATTGGTATGAGAGAACTGGTTGCTAGACCATACCTGCATGAGTTTGCTACATAATAGTATAGTTTTAGTCTCTGTGAAGTTGTGTGAAAAATTGTTTTTTGCCCAACATGAGAAATTGGGGGTCAAGGCCCCCAAATTTTGATTTTATATGATGATTGTTGTGTATGGGGGTTGATTTGGCAACTAAGTGGCTGAAATCGGCTTAGAATATCAAATTAGTGGTTTTCACAATGGTCACGAGCTTAAATTCAGGAAAATAACTAAGTGTAAAAAAGATAGGAAATTTCAACGGTACAATGCATATTGCACAATTTTTATTTTATTTTTGGTGGGAGATATAGGGAGTATTTCCAAGAATAAATTTTATCCTCGACGAGGTGTATATCACCAAAGATTTTTTTTTGGGAAGTGATTCATCACCAAAATAAAATATTTTCATGGGGAATAAATGAAGAAGATGCAGGACTTTAAAAAATTTGGGAAAAAAAATGCATGTATGGGCCAGAAGATAAATTTTTGGTGTGATACTTCATCCAAAAGATAAATTTCGAGTGTGATAAATAAGGGGAAAATATTCTCTTTGTTGCTCCAAAAGAAGAAAAATAATGGCGAATGAGTGAGGAAAGATAAATTCTTGGAGCGAAACATTCCCCAAGAAAAAGATTTTTGGGGGAAAAACACCACCCAAAAGATAAATTTTTGGAGTGATACGCCACCCAAAGATAATTTTCAAGCATGATAAAAAAGGAATATCATGCCAAAATAAAATAAAAGAGGGAAAACATCAACGAGAAATAAAATAATTCCCGATGATAAAGGGAAGTCTCAGTGGAGAAATATATTATTGGAGAGATGTATCGACCAAGAAATAATTTTTTGGCATGATAAGATGATTTGTAGGGCCCAATACGTCATCGCAGAGGAGAAGAAAAGAAAGGAAAGGAAAGGAAAAGAGAAGCAGAAAAGATAAGAGGAGGAAAGAAAAGGAGAAAGATGGATGAAGGTTAAAAAAACAGTCTAGAGACAAAAACTTGTTTTGGCCATAACAAGAGCATTTCAACTTAGAATAAGATGAAACTTAAAGGGAATGTCTACAACGAGAAATTCTACAAAAGTGTTAGTGAGGGTCGTTGACCAATTTTACTTTAATTTTCTAGAAAATCCAAATTAGTGGTTTTTGAAGAACATGGTGGCGTTCAGTGATAGGGACTTGGATGAAGATTGAATTTTTACAATGAGTCCAAAAAGTAGACACAAAGACACATAGTTAGGATTTTGGCCAAATTACAAAGGGTTTGGAGTGGAGGTGTGAAAACATGGAAAAATCCATCGTTCCGAGCCACTTTTGGGGATTTTTGAGATCTTTAGAGGAAAAGGGACCTCTGATCATCGGAAGAGCACACGTCTGAACTAACTTTTGGGGATTTTTGAGATCTTTAGAGGAAAAGGGACCTCTGATCACCAATATAGAAAATTTTATTTGCTTGAAATTTTACTTCCTCATCTATCCAAACAACTTTGTCTTAGTAAAATTTTCCCATTTTTTCTCCATTTGGGAGATACTGATTTTTTGCTAAAAATTTCAAGTATGAAGAAAACAAAAAAAATGCAAAGTTGACAAATTGATATTAACGTATAATTTGAAGGAAACATCAAATTACCAATCAGAAAGATGGTAGGTACTCACAATCATGAATGATATCAGTGCCAATATAAAAACTTTCTTAGTTCTTGCCAAGTTTTCTTCTACAAGGGGAAGAAAATGGCCTTTGAACTAGATTGCACTAGTGAAAAAAGGCACAAGTGAGTAGAAATGGTAGAACAAAAAAGCCATTACTCTTAGCTTAGAAATCAGAATGAGGGACAAGTACAGTCATTAGAATGCTAATGCAAGGGAGCTTATATTTGAAATCTTAGAATTTTGATTAGTGTATCAATTTTCTTAAAAAATCGAGGTAAAGAAGGACATATAGCTTTTTTACAATATGCATAATTCTAACAATAATTGCTGCATGCACATTTTTGTAGAATTAGAGGTACATGAAAAATATAGTTGGTTCCTATATGAGGACTAGAGATATAGATGATGCACAAGGATCTTACAACCGTGTGGATGAGATCGGGGGTTTACATATCAACCTGGGAAATGTAGAGACCGAATCCAATGGACATAGAAGCAAGGTGGAACCCATGGAACTAGTTGAGACTATGAGAAGCTTGCATAAGAAAGTGCAGATAATGAAAAGATGATAAGAACCCAATAGGAACAAAACCACATTAATACTCATATTATATAGAGTCTGAATATTTTGCAAAGACAAATCAATAAATATTCTAGCACAAAACAAGTAGCCAGTGCAAGACAAGCAACAACATCCAGATCTCATGATAGGAGGGATGACCATAGGGGACCTAGGAACTCAAGAAGTGCTAGTAGACATTATCATTCACTAGGATGCTCAACCAAAAGAGAATATGGACATTCATAATTAGAGATAAACCCAAGTGTGTACCCTATTTGACATCAGAGGAGGAAGCTCAAGCTCAAGATATGAGTAAGATATTTTGCAAGGAGAGCTTAGGAAGCTCAAGCTGCCGCCATTTTATGGAGAGCATAGGAAGGGTGAAGATGCTAAAGCCTGGTTGTTGGGCATGAGGAGATATCTTTAGCTACATACTTACTCATCAAACCTGGAAGCAATAATTGCTATATATCATCTTTAGGGGAAGGCTTCCATGTGGTGGGATTAACTGAATTAGGCCAAGCATATCGAGGAGAAGAGAATTTATTGGAAACAATTCAAGAAATATTTCCAGCA
This sequence comes from Picea abies, assembly GCA_900067695.1. Taxonomy (NCBI): domain Eukaryota; kingdom Viridiplantae; phylum Streptophyta; class Pinopsida; order Pinales; family Pinaceae; genus Picea; species Picea abies. Next base: position 12,289 of record CBVK0103569191.1, read on the forward strand.
ACAATACTTGTTGTTTTTCCTGAGTTTATACTTAAGGCTCAAAGTATAATGTTAGGCATCATGAAATGAGGAAGGTTTTAATGTTTTATTTTTCTACCTCAGTTATGTGAGAAAAATTCCTTAAATTGAATTAATAGTATGATAGATCAGAGGCCGTTTTCCATGTCTGAGTTAAATTTGAAAATATCGGATGTAATGAGAGAAAAAAATAAAGATGTTAGACAAAGCAAGGCATCTAATACAGGAGAATCTTACTCTGTTACAGAAGAAGAGAATAGATAATGTAACCTTAAATGAAGCATAAAATGTAGAAATCTAATTAACTCACAGGTCTTGTACCTACTAACAGTAAATACAGGGGAAAATTTGTTTTTTATTAGATAACTAAATGAAATATAACCATAGTAGATGTTGTACTAAATTGCGATCAAACATTCGCCAAGGAAATATATAAAAAGATGCTAGGATGTGGAAAGACAAAAGAACACATAACTCAAATGGACAAAATGTGAAATCTCTGGTTTGCACTTGTATTAATTCTCAATGAGGAGAGTTTTCTCGATTACAACCGGCAAGAAGCAACCTTTGTTCATTCTTTCAAATATGCATTTATACAATAGTCTTCAACCTAAAACGATTGGAATTATTCTATCTCTAGAATAATTAAAATTACAAAATATGGAAGCTGAAACACTTCGTTTGCATTCTTCTTGATCTTCTCGTTATGTTGGCATGAGTGTTTTCTTTTCCTGTCTTCTAGCTCCGAAATACATAATGTACACAGACTGTATCATTGATTTCCAAGAGTACTACCCTTTCCCTGCTCAATACATTTGATGCATCTGCCCACAAATTGAGCTACCAACCTGGAGGATTCTGTCAAATTATTGGCCTAAAAAATGTATAATTTATTTTCCAGCTGAGGCAATCTCTCTTCTATCCGTCTATCTTCTGAAATAATAGACTACAGTTATAAATTAGGCTTCACTAGCCATCTATCTATTTGAGAAATATCAACCTATTTTATTTGTGATATTTTGGCTTGGGATTCTTCCATGTTTGTCTTAATGTCGAGCATATATTTGGCTATATCAATCTGATCCAGTGTTCCAGAACTATGTTCTTTATCAAGGCCCAATAATTCCTGGTTGAATAAGCCAACCGTTTCTTCACAAGATTCTTTCACTTCTTTAGCCATTTTCTTGCCTTCGGCTATGTTAGACTCCCAAGTCTTCAATATGATATCGCCTCTGGTTTGCTCTGAAATGGACAATCTGGAAGACATAGCTATTTCTTGTTTTGTCGATGATATAACCGCTTCTTGGAAGGTAGTTTGGGTGATGATAGCCTCTCTCTCTCTCTTAAAAAAACATTACTTAATGCTTGATCTGTCACCCGAAAATGATTTTGGATGATTTCTACCTTAGAGAGCATGCTTAGTTGTGCTTCTTCTAGTTTCTTTCTCACTTCCAGTGCTTGAGCTTGGAACACTGTTACATATATAATCATGCTTTCAGTAGAACTTAATTTGGCTTGCAATTTCTTTACCAACTCCTCTTGCTGGATGACCCGTCCTTGGTTCGCTTGGGTAGTCTTGTGTATCTCTTCAAGGTTGGTTTTAAGTTGCTAGATTTCTTGTCTATCGCTGGCTCTCATTTGTTTGAAGCCATTGTTGACCTCGCTTCTAACATCCTCTGCTACAATCTTTATTTGGTTTTGTAATTGGTTTATTAGCAGGTATTTTTTCTTCAACCGTTCTTTTAAAGTTCCAACCGAATACTGGTTGGCTGTTGCATAAGCCCCCAATGAACCTGCTATTTCTTCACAGAATTCTACCTCTTCTAAGTCCTCTCCATCAGTTAGTACTATGTATCTTTTGATCGCTACACCTGCCCTTTGGTGCGTTTCTCACTTCACCACAACTTTCCTTTTCTTGACGAAAAATAAATCGGTAGGAGGTATCTCTTCTATAGTAATTGGAGTTAGACCTTCTATGAATACTGTCTCTGTATCAGGGTTTCCTCTTGTAGACTATAAAGGCGTGATAGACTGAATGGGGCTACCAATTTCTATAGATGATTGTTTTCCAGTCGCGTCTGTAGTTGATTTATCTGGTGTAGCCAACAACCTATCTTCCCCCTTCTTTTTTAGTGTCTCTGCTTGATTTTTGGCCTGATTACCCAATATATTTGTCTCTGGGGTCTCTTTTTTCTGAGTTGAGACCTCAGTTTTCTCTAAGTTTTCCTGGGTTTCTTGTTTGCTAGATTTTATGGCTTCTGAACTTCGGGTCTCCGTTTTCTGTGTATCTAGAGACGTCGAGACTTCCCCTCATAACACATTAGGGACACTACTTCTTCGGTGCCTCTGAAAGTCATTGAATTCAATCATTCTTTCGGCTGATAGAGCTTGAACCCGACCTAAGACCTCCGGATAATATCTCACTCCTCGAAAAATCTTGTCTTGAGGAGAATCCTCGTGTTCATAACTTTTCATACTGCAACTGGCCATGTGGTAACCCACGACCTTCTGCGAGTCGTTCTTCTTGAATTCAATGTTTACCAACTTTATTTCTTCTAAGGCCACGATCTCCACTTTGGAGTGGCCGAAATCCAATAAAGAAAATACACCAATCTGTAAGGGAAAAGATGACCATACCTTTTTTTGTACTCCTTTGAGTTCTTTGTTAATACTGCCGAGTACAGTTTGTCGTGTGACCTCGCAGCACACTAGTCTGTCTCGTAAAAATTTTGGCAGAGCATATGGAGGAACTGAACAGCCAAAAAACCTGATATAGGAGAAGTGTTCCTCGATTTACAATTCTGCCATGCTGCCTAGGTTAGCCACAATTTTATCTGAAATTCTAGGAGGAAGGTGACCAAATATAACAGTGTGCATAGGCACCACTACCCAGTTACAGATTTCATAGAAGAAATCTTTTGCCTTGTCTTCCCAGAGTTTTGAATGATAAATGTGAATTGGTTCTGCGCTACTTGGATTCCATCCCCAACCCATCAATGGGAAAGGTGTCATCAAATATATGGCATCCATAATATAAGCCAACATGAAGAATGAAGTTGATTTCCCTTTGTTTTTGTTTGCCTGGTATTCTGTAATTTCACTAGCCAGATTGTCCGACAATATTTTGGCCCAGTCGAAAGAATACCCTTTCGCCACTGTGTGTATCATGGGCACCCATGGTAGAAGGAAATGGGTTGTATTCTCTTTCCCGTAGAGCCTACACATCATCATGGATACGTACATGAACTGTGGTTGTAACGATGAAATTGAGTATGTGCCGTGAGAATCGGCTCTGAACTTTTCGGGGCGCGAATACCAATCTTTGATCAAGACAGAAAGGCTTTTTCCAAAATGATCACACTCCTTGTTGAAATCCTCTAAGAAACTGGCATTGTAAGTGAAGTTAGGTGTTGGAGATAGCTTGTGCATCACCTGTATGTGCTCTAGCCGAAATGATCCAACAACTACCTTCTGTGAATTGAATATAGTTCTAGTTGGGATATCTATATGGTCCAGTGCCCATCCAATCATATCATAATAGGGTAAAAGCCACGGCCTTGTTGCTACCCTATGCATCTCTAACTGAGCAACAATCTTGTATTTGGTAGACAAGTCTTCCTTTTCATTGTCACTTGAATCATCTGGGCACTTTACCAGCTCGTATTACAGGGTGTTGAATACATGCATCCAGGTTTTAACTGTATCTATGCTTCTGGGCGAGGTGTCAGAGATAACCTCTGCGTTCTGGCTTGAAATTTCACCAGTCACTTTAGGAGTTTTTCATGGATCCATGGTATCGAGTCTCATAGTTATATTATCTGTTATAGAGACTGAGAGTGTAGAAAACTAATTGTTTCACTAAGCCAGCTTCGTGAAAACAATAATGTAATTCAGAAAATGAAAAATCTTCTTTGCCTTAAGCGTATCAATTTGCGTAGATCTTCACTGACAATGCGTTTAATTCCTTTAGTCAAAATATTTGGGCGATAAAGCAAGATCTTATTTGTAATCATTTCTCTAAATCAACTATTAATGTCATTAATGGTGGATATTTCGTGATCTGGGAAAAACATAGAGAACACTTGAATTTACCCATATTTCAAATCAATGCAAACTTTACATGAGATAAGATTGCTTAAGGTGTTAATAAATCAAGTTTATCCTGTTAATTAATCATTTCCCTAAATCAACTATTAATGTCATTAATGGTCGATATTTCGTGATTTGGGAAAAGCATAGAGGACATTTGAATTTACCTGCAAATCAATGCAAACTTTACAAGAGATACGATTGCTTAAGGTGTTAATAAATCAAGTTTATCCTGTTAATTAATCATGTTTAACCTTAATCCATTTCGGGGTTTGGAGTCCTGGACAATCTTATTTTAGGTCAAGCTATGATCCCCGAATCGCGAAATGGCGATTTGATCAATTAATATTAATCAAGTTTAACCTTTTAATTAATCGTGATTAATTACGGGTTTCGCGACTTCGGGTATCAGGATTTCAGGTTGTCGTTCGAGACAGGATTCTCGAGATGCGAAGTTGCGATAAGAGTTATTTATCGTTAATCATTATTAATCATTTAATTAACCCGGTTTAATTTAAGCTGGTTTCAAAATTTCGTATATCGGGACTTTGGTGGTCGCTCGAGGCATGGATCCCCAAATCGTGAAGTCGCGATGTGATTAATTTGTATAAATCGATTTTAATGATTTAATTAACATGGCTTAAAACTTATCGCAAGTTTGCGATTTCGCATGTAGAGACATTGAGATTCATTACATGTTGGACTGTTAGGTTGCAAAACCCCAAGACCCGATATTTTGAAGATTGTCTTTAGTGATTTGATCTTTTAGCTAGTGGGTGGCTCCATAACTTTTAAGTATTTAGGATCATTGTATTAAACGGAAGACCCCATTAATGGTGATATCCAAGTGCGCGTTTGACTTTATTTAAACAAGAATTAAACTTATTTAAGTCTAAAGTTTAGAAAAAATATATGTTTCAACACTTGTCAGGTCACTACTATGAAAAAAATATGCAATTGGTATGTAGCTCATGGAGGAGTACAAGAATAAATTATTGGAGCTCCTGAGGTATGTAGATTTCATAAAGGACAAGAAGGTGAAAATTCATAGGTTCTTGAGTAGGTTGTCATCTTTTTACAAAGATAAAATCCAATTTGATGAGCCTAAGACTATGGAAGAAACCATGAGGAAGGATAAGTATTTGTATGAGCAAAACAAGGGAAGGATAGTTTTTCAAAAATCCTAGAATGATAAGAAGAAAGGAAAGATGGATCATAGAAAGAAAGGATTCAAGTATCCTTTCTTCAGGAATAATTCTCAAGCATGTCAATGAGGTCAATCAACATTGTTGAATTTTCAATGAGCTATGGCTCATGTATCCTCTTTAAATTTTCTGTTTAA
>CBVK0103569261.1:0-14294 GCA_900067695.1 Picea abies
GAATGTCTGTGATAGAACTCAATTGTTTTCTACAGATCTTGAAATCCACATAGAGGAAATGAAAATAAAGAAAACGTAACATATTTTCTAAGAAAATGTTGTCCAAAAAATCGAAACATACCTATGAAATGGATTTGTTTATGAAGAATCTACCCTCTATGAAGGTAAATGGGCCCACTTCCGAAATGGGTTTTCAAGGGTTTGATCTAATTCATAACCATTTTCTCATAATAGCTCCCTCAAAAACGTGTCTCTTGCAGGCAATTACGGGCCCGGTTGACCAGACTGTAACAAGAGAGACTCAAAACAACTGTGGGTTTAGATGACAAAGGTAGGAGAGGTAAGTCTGAGCTGATACCATGAAAATAAAATAAGCAGAGAGCCTGTGCGATCAAAACAAAGATATGGAGGTCTCGGTTTAGGGGTTTGAACACTCCTGGTCACGAATGCTCTGAGTACATCACACTACCCAAACCTTTAATTCGAAGTGAGAGGCCTGTCAACTCATTCTGCCAACCAAAAAATGATGTACAGGATACAGTTCTGATGTGTTTAATTCCCATGACATGTAATGAGTACAATTGATTTGCAAAGGCTAGAATATAGATATGTTTTTGCAAACCAAATGCTAATCAAATTTTGGTATTTTTAACAAAGATAAGCGTATAATCAAATAGCAATTCAACATAGGTATTTCATTGGTATATGATAAGTTCAGAAAAATTATTAAAATGAGGAAGTCGTAAGCCCATTGACCTCTTGAAACCAACCCTTGGATAGAATCAAAATGCAAAATTAAGTTTCAATTGCTTGATTCATGCTTACAGTCATGAATCAAGCATGAAAATGCGAGATAAAAGTAAAATGAAGAATAATCAAACATCATTTTTACAACCCAATAATCACCCTAGAATAGTGATAATTACAAGATGGGGTGATGGCAGCTACAGGAGGTGTTATTTGTCATTCGAAATAGCAAAAACATGTAGGGAAGATGGGGTGATGGCAGCTACAGGAGGTGTTATTTGTCATTCGAAATAGAAAAAACATATAGGGCTGCCAACAGTTTTATAAATAATCCTAGATATTTCATACCCTCATCCAAATCAACCCATTTAAAAGGGAAGATATTTGTAAAATATTCCAAGTCTTCAAACCTCAACCCATGCAAAAAGGATAGAGGAATTTTCTACATTAACCAACATCCTCGTAGCAACAAAATATAGTTCCAATATCTCCTTGAGTTTCTCCAAATACCTAAGTTGATGTCCCATTGCAAAATATCAAAATTTCATAAACAAATAATAAATGGGACAAGAAAAAAGAAGGCCCAATCTTCACACCTTTGGAAGATCCATTTCTCTTTGCATCAATTATATCCCTACTAAGACCTTTAGCCACTATAAGGAAAAGGAGTGGGGACAAAGGACACCCTTGTATAAGTCCTCTACTAGGCCTGAAAATCTTTGAGGTTTCTCCATTAATTAGCACCAAAAACGAAACAGAGGAAACACAACTCATCACCCAGTTGACAAATAGAACATAGAACCCAAGATGTATCAACATCAATCTGAGATATATCCAACTGATGCTATCATATGATTTAGAGAGATCAAACTTTATGACCATATCTTTGAGACCTATGGATTTGATTGAATGTAATCTTTCTTAGACTACCTCAATAGCCTCGTGTATTTGCTTTCCTTCCAAGAAACCAATTTTTTCACTTGAGACTGATTTAGAAAGAAAAAATTTCACCCTCATGGAAATAATCTTTGCAACAGTCTTGTATATGAAATCACATAGAGAAATGGAAATTCTTCAAGAGTACAAGGATTATCAATCTTCAGGATGAGAGAAATTAAGGTTACATTAAAGGATGTGAATACTCTCCAATGAACCCTTGATTCCTCAATAATGTTCATAACGTCCCCTTCAAATAACTGATAGAAACACGAGCCTCATGTATCTACCTTCCTTCTGAGAAGCCAAATTATTCACTTGAGACTAAATTGGAAAGAAAATTGTTCATCCTCATCAAAATTATCTTTGCAACAATATTGTATATACAATTACAAAGAGAAATGGTCCTAAATTCTTTAAGAAAAGAAGGGTTATCAGTCTTTGAGAAGAGATTAATGAAGGTAACATTACATGTTTCCAACACTCTCCCATGAACTCTTGATTCCTAAATAAATTTCATAAGATCCCATTCAACTATCTTAGAGAAACCCAAGAGTAATTCTATTGGCCAACCATTAGGCCCTAGACTATCGTCCTTTTAAAAAATGTGAAAAAATTCCTAAATATCTTCCTTTGAAACATTCTCCATTAGACTTTCATTCATAGCTTCATTCACAAAATTTGGAAAGAAATATGTAATTATGACCACCTATACAATATAAACCCTATATTATTCTCTGTAAATATTCCCAAAGTGATCCAAACCAAATTTTGCTAAGTCCTCAAATTTATTCACCTCCACACCATCAACCCCATAAATCTTCCAAATGGTATCAACATTTTTTTGGTGATTTTCATATTGATGGAAAAATTTATATTTTTCATCTCCTTTGGATATCTGAAATTCCCTACTCTTCAACATACATGTAGCTTCTTTCTCATCAAGCAATTCCCCCCTTCTCTTCTCCATAAAATATACCACTAGCTTTGTTTCCTTTGAGAGAAAGCCAACCCCATCAAACTTAGACAACCTCTCCAATTTCTCTTCAATATCAAGTAGCTCCTTATCATCCTTTAACTTTTTATCATGTGCACATCCAATCGTATCATGTTTAATGTTTTTTAAATTAGATGAAAATTGAAGAGATGTAGAATCCCTGAGGTTCTCATTAAAATAATCCCATTAATCATTTACCCTCTGCACAAAATCTACCTCCTCTATCTAACTTGCATTGAACTTGAAAGGGATTGAGGGAGTCTTTCCAAACTCAACCATCTATAGGACCACAAAAAAAATGATCAGATTCTTCCCCTAAACTGACCCATTGATTTATCCTAACATTATGATTCACTAATGAATTAGACAAAATAAATCTATCTAGTATTTTGGAAATTCTATTAGGAGCCACCCTCTTATTCCTCCAAGTCAGTTTTGGTTTCACAGGTTTCATGTCAAGCATGCCCACATCCTCTAGCTTCCTCATAAAAATGTTAGAAAATTTATCCACCTATGCATTAGGAGGCTAGATATCTGAACTTTCCAAAGAAAAATTCGTAAACTCCCATGATAATATTTCCCTTTCTCATAAAATCCTTATTTACTAACTTCTCCCAAAAACTAATCCTATTACGGTAGGGACTATAGATATTTAAAACAAGCAACTCTATTCCTAGATCCTAAGAAAAAATTTCTAGCTCTATCCTTGAATTGATAGACCAATTGTCCGATACAAAAAAGGACCTAATTCTCCAACCAAATATCAAACCCCTAGACTAACCCCTACCATCCATAGACACAAAAAACCTTCCCTGAAACAACTTAGATGAGTCATCCACAATCTTCCCTCCCTCACACTTTTTTTCCTATAATAGCATCAAATTTAGCTTGAGGATATCCCCAATTCTCTTTAAGGCCAATTTTTTGGACGGACTAGTAAGCCCTTGATAGTTGAAATAAAGAAATATCATTGGCAACCCCTCCCAAGGGTGTTTAGTTCTCTAATAACCCCATGAATAGATAATTTACTAACTTTCACTACTTCAGAAGGAACCCTAAAGTGTGCTAAATTCATAAAATATTTTCTCCCTCTTTGTAAATATTTTGGACCCTTTCCCTCATTCCAATCCACTCCCTCTATAATCCTATCACATCTCGCTCTTGCGAGCACATGTTATTGACTTATTCTTTGAGGACAATTGTGTGCAAGTGATTCGATTTTAGTATATGGTTGTTTGTTCACTTATGGATTATTATGATGATGTTGATGGATTGTGATGTTATGTTATTTGATATCTATGTATTGACATATGCTATTGACGAGTTTCCCTTGAGTGTGCATAATACTTGACAGATTGAGGATGTCGATGGCATCAATGGACCTCATTGGACTCTTGATTGAGTCATGGAATGGATTGTATTGGTTTGAGTATTTCATTTATGCATATGTGATTTATGATCGGGTATATTATGATGTTGTTTATGGATCATTGACAATGTTTCGTTGATGGATGTCGGTCGACGATATCTTGCTAATTTGACTCACATAAGGAGTAAAGGGGCCATGCACAACAACTAGATATTGAGGGAGAGGTGTGGAAACATCCTTGTCATAGCCTACTAGCACTCTTGTCGTGGCTCGAATTGTAGGTTAATGATTACCTAGTTTGAGAGGACCCACAATGTCGTGAGGGAAGACTGCGACAGTCATTCATGATGATTCTAAGGTGCGCGCAATAAGGCAGGGGCCTTATTCCTTAGAGGCCCTTAGTCTCCCACAAGATCACCTCACAGAGTATTGACTCTAGGGGTTTTTGATGTCAATCAAGTCAATCAAGAGGTGAGTGGCACCCTTGGAGCACGTAGTGCATCCTGAAGGGCATGTCACGCAAGAAAAATGGAAAGAGGCGAGTGGCACCCTTGGAGCACACGGTGCTTTCTGAAGGGCACGTCACGCAAGAAAAACAAAAAGAGGCAAGTGGCACCCTTGGAGCACCTAGTGCATCTTGAAGGGCACGTCGCGTGGTTAGTTAATAATCAGATAAATCTAGATGGCTTTAGGACAATAAAGTGTTAAGGAATTTTTGAAACCTTTCCCTAAAAAAAAATGTCACCCATCCTAGGAAAATAAGGTCTAGGTCTAAATTTTGCTGGTGGTAAAGTTTTACCTATTAATAAAAAATATATATATATATAAAATAATAATAATAATAATAAAGATAATCTTCATTAATCTTGTGACAATAAGGGGGTAAGCAATTAAAGTGATTTATACAAATATTTTGGGATAAAACTTAAAAAGGGGAAATGATTTTTTTTTTACTTTATCATGCTAATTAAAATCTAATTCATTAAAAAAAGGGAAAAGGGGTAAGTTTATGCACATGCCTTTTTGAGTTTAATTAAAAAGGGAAAAGGGGGAAATCTAAAATAATTAGGAAACTAGGGAAAAAAAAACGAGAACTATAAAAGAAAGGGGAAACACTAGGGAAAAAACAGTTCGTCCAACTTAGTAAGGCATCTACCATTAATTTACACTGAACTAGAAAATTAATAATGGGGAAAGTCATTAAAACCTGTAAGGGAATTTGGGGACACCTATGAGCGATTCTAGGAGTGACTCTAGGTGGGTGAGGGAAATAAGGGTAATTAATTAATTAAAGAGATTAGTTTTTGGGGGAATGAAGGGTATGGGTGACACATGTACAAGGAGGATTATTATGAATTAAATTAATGAACAGTAAATTAAAAGGGGTTTTGGGGAAAGTTTTTGACTTTGAAAATATATATAATGGAGGGAGGAGGAGGATGAATGATCTCTTCTATTTGTGTAACGTTACGCTGCAAAAATCTCTACTTGACTGACTTAGATTGTGGGAGTTGGGATACCCAGCTCGGTGAGGAGTGGTAGCTGAGTCAATGAATCTAGGTGGCCTAGAAAAATTTGAGCGAATGTTAAACCTTGTAAAATCTTGAGCACTGCCAAATTAATTAATTAAAGACCAAATTTATTAATCATAATCCCTAATGGTCTAAGATTCTACATATAAAAATTTAACTAAGCCTAAGTCTAAGTTAATGAGAGGTCAAATAACTAATTTTATAAATTAAATAATGAGGGGATGAAATAAATCAGTTTAAGAAATCAATGAAAATAAAATAAATTTAAAGAGTGATTTAATACACATTGTGCAAGTAATTACCAAATGGGAATTTAAGGTAAAATTGGAATAAAGCTAAAGGAAAGGGTACGCATAGAAAGGAATCTAGAGTCTAGTTAACAATAGTCTAACTAGGAGATGTTTCCTATTTTAACTCAACTTCATTTTAGAAAGGCGTCAGTCATTAATTGGAAATAAAGGGAATAAAGGGACAACTAAGAGTGATTTTAGGAGTGCTTTTAGGATGGGTGAGGGAAATTGAATTTTAATTAAATTAAATTGTGGATTTATTTGTGCAAATAAGGGAACATGTGACAAGGGTATGGGGGGAATAATTCATAATTAATTTTTTTTAAATGAATTAAATGTGCAAATGGCAAGGTATCACTAAGGAAATTCTATAAAACAGATGGCTAAGAGGAGGTAAGGAGGACATTGGTTATGAGTAAGGTTATGCTGCATAAATTCTAACTGGTTTTACTTGTGAGAGTTGGGATACCCGGCTCGAGAGAGAGAGTGTGGTGGATCTACCTTTCAAGACGAGCTGGGAGTTAGAGGATTCTTGTTGTGTTTGTGTGGCCCCTTTGCGGCTCGGGGGGATCAGGGGGAAGAAGAGTACCCCTAGCATTGGGTGGGGGGTACCGATGAAGTCTCAATAATTAGCAAGCAGATGAAGGTGGATTGACAAGGTGCAATATTGGAAAGGACACACACTGGTTTTTGGACAGACACGCAACTCCACTACCACTATTTTCTGGTCACAATACTGTATATTTAATTATTTATGTTTAAAAAAAAACAATGTACTCTTCTAGATCTGAATATTGATGTTAATGGAGTCTGGGTCTGATTGTTTATAAAATTCATGTGTTCTTGGTGATATAATGATTGTATATTGTAGCCTTAATATCCACAGTTTCTTATTGCAGTATAAATTGATGTATAGATCACTGGGAGATATCTCAGTTTTGTTAATTTCCTATTATCTATTGAGGCTTTGTTCGTATGAGACTCTTGTTATGCTTAAGATTTTTACTATGAAACCTCATCTTTTTCTAAAAAACATAGCCATGCCCCTGGCATTGATTTTGCTTCGATTTTCTCTACGTTTTTCTGAGGATCAAGGATCTGCGCCTTCACTCCTTTTCCAAGAAACAAATTGTTTAATCTCTACATTTTTTTGGGAGTGAAACGGTCTATGTTTTCCCTTTAAAGACTCTGTGAAATTCCCTTTAAATACCCTACAAATTTCCCTTTAAAGACTCTGTGAAATTCCCTTTAAATACCCTGTGAATTTCCGTTTAAACACTTTGCGAATTTCCCTTTAAAGATCTCTACATTTTGCATGTATCCTCTACGAATTTTTAGTGGATTTTATAACCTCTTCGAATTCATAAGGATCTATGCGATTTTTATGTATCCTCTGCGACTTGTATGCATCCTCTGCAAAAAAATTTATGGATTTCATCACCTCTGCGAATTCAAAAAGGTCTCTGCATTTTGCATGTATCCTTTGCGAATTTTTAGCGGATTATATATCCTCTGCGAATTCATAAAGTTCTCTACGATTTTTATGTATCCTATGTGACTTGTATGCATATTCTGCGTTCTTTTTTATGGATTTTATCACCTCTACAAATTCATAAAGATCTCTGTGTTTTTATGATAAAGTTCACCTCAGTTCTCTGTGTTTTTGGAGGAGTAAAAGGCTTTGTTCCTTCTCCCATTTCTCAACAAATTTATACATCAGACCTCAACGATTTTTTTAAAGGTGAGTATCCTCTGTGTTTTTTCTCAGCAAACTCACAAAAGTGTCCCAGAGAGGTGAAATTGACCTGCGTTTTCCCTTGTTGTCCTCTTCTTTTTTCCCAAAGAATTTCGACCAGCAAGGTGAATTCTCCCTGGCAATTTATCCTTAACTGTCTCTAAGTTTCATCCTTCCTTGTCTCTACGTTTTACTTCACAAGCTCTGTGTTTTCCTCTTCCATGCTTTAATGTTCCTTTAACTGATAACCATTCTTACCCTTTGTTATGATATTGACCTTTCTTTTTAATTTAAAAACAAAGTTTTGGATTTTACCATGACAATTTTATGGTGGTAATGCCTTTAGTTCCTATGGTTAAGTTCCTATTCTAAAGATGGAACTCACATTATCCATCTAATCATTTCATGATTCAACATCTTATTAATGTGACCTTACTTGATAGCATTTCATAAATGGAGCATTAGTTTACTTCTTGGTAAGTCAACTCATTGGAACATTGTAATGATGTTAGGTTAATAACGATTCTATATTGGCCATTGGAACCCTCATAATGTTAACCTAGTTATATCACCTTTAATATAGACAATTGATTTACTTATGGTTTGCAATTTTTATGAAAATAAATTGGTGGATCTTTGGGCGCCTTGAAATAATGGTGATGCATGATTAAATTAGTAATTAAATTTACTTGCGCGCCTTGAATAAAGTTGACATGTGATTACTTTGTGATTATTCTTTTGTGCCCTAAAATTAATGTGATTAGATTACCTTGCGCATGGAAATAAATGGATGAGTAACTAGATTCTTGCGCCCTGAATTTAATAGATTAGACTTCTTTTGCACCTTAATTTAATTTATAATTATTTTACGCCATGATATCAAAGAAACGTATGAATGGTCATGTGTGTAGTTTACTTATTGCACCACTAAAAATGTTAATGAATAAATAATTGAGCCTTGGTTTTCCCTTGTGCCATGGATGATGTTGATGATTAAGTAATTAGATTGCCTTGCCCTATGGACTAATGATGATGCATGAATGATTACACTTTAGATTACTTGCACACATTATAATAATGTTGATGTATGATTCCTAAGTAAATGGATTAATTGTGCGCATTGAATGATGTTGATTTATATTAATCTAGTAATTAGGTCATGCATGCACCTTGAAAATAATGTTGGATTCAATGATTGATTACTCGTGTGCCTTGAAGTAAAGCATATGTTTGATTTTTTTCCTTGAAAATAAAATAAAGTTGATTACATTTCACCTTAAATTATGTTGTTGTATGATTGGTTTAGTAATTAAATTCTCTTGTGCCTTGGAATTTATGTGATGTTAGAACACTATTGCACCATTGATTATCGTTGATTTTGTTGATTTTGTTGATTTAGCTAGTTGGTTTTTGGAGTTGATTGTGTTAGTGGGATGTAGACACCTCCTTGTTCCTTAGAATAGTCACCAGCCCTGAGACCTTAAATGGTAAAAATCAATTAGATGAATTCTGGGCTTGAGAGTTGCTTATGTTTCTTGGAGGTCTGAACCTTGCAGGGTAGGTTGGGTGGGTAGTTTCTTTGTGTTTTATTTATGTGATGATTTGATCTTGCGTCGCCATATATGATAATTGTTGATTTTGTGTCGTTGTCTAATGCAATGATGTGTTAATTATGTGTCATTACTAATTATGACTGATGTGTTGATTGCGTCGTTATGGATTATGGCGATGAGTCGCTTGTAATTCTTTTAATCATGATGTCATTGATTAGGCGCTACTATGAATTATGTGTTGACGTTAATTTTTGAATGCTTTAAAAAAAAATTACCTTTTGTGCTTCGCGTTCCTGTTGTAATGGAGGGGTCATTACATATGGTATCATAGCGGGTTCAACTCCATGACTTGGGATAATTATGCCTTCCACTATATTAAACACTTGATTAATAATTTGTCTCTAATTAAATTGAATTGTGTCCCTGTAGGTAATCATGGTTAGAGGACGTTGTGGAGGAAGACAATGTGGTGCCAAGGGAGGAGGTGTGATGCCTCTAGTAGCATCCACGCTAGAGGGGTCTAACCCCCAAGGAGAAGAGCAAGTTATTGGATAGGATCAGGTTGTTGTGGGGGCTGTGGTTGGGTTGATGAGGTCCTTCTAGAGGATGTCAGAGACCTTGATTAACTGACTAGATAGAAATGAGGCTAGGGCACTTGTACCCCCTGAGGGTCCACAACGCATCCCAACCAGTACTAGTAGCATTCATAGAGAACCTGAGAAGGTTAAGTTTCTTGAGTTCATGGGTGCCACGGATGGCACAACCATCGAGGCATGGTTGGATAATATGGTGATGTGATTCGCACTTCATGAATATACCTCCAACATGAAAGTTCACATGGAAGTCTTTCAGTTGAAGGGGAGCGCTCTTCTATGGTGGAAGATGCTCCTACCACAACTGAACATGATCGTTGAATATGTGTCATGGGAACTGTTCGAGGAGCGGTTCCAGGAGAGGTATTTGTCAGAGGAATCCATTGAGCACCATCTCAATGAGTTCAATTCCTTACAACAGGGTGTTCATACGGTGCCCGAGTATGAGGCCTGATTCATGGAGATGATTAGGTATGATCCACATCTGAACACCGAGAAGCTCAAGGTCATCAATTTTGTGTTCATCCTTAACATCAAAATTCATGCGAAAGTGAGGATCATAATGGCTTAGATGTTGCATGATGCAATCCAGAAGGCCCTCATAGCTGAGGAAGAGATGATCAACAGGGGTCAGGGAAGGACTCCTGCGAGACTGACGGGACATGCGACATCTGGTGCGCAACAACATCAGACACCAACTAGGCATTCATTTGGGTATCGAGGTACTCCAAGAGGATCTACGTTCACGACACCACAATGACTGGCTCCTCAACAGTGAACTCCCTATAGAGGACCACAGTAGCAACAACAATGTTGTCTGCAGCAGTACAAGTTTAGGCATGTTCAACAGAACATACCAGGGTTTTAGGCTGGTGGGTCGATAACTTCTACTTCGGAGACCAAGAGTACGAGATATAAGACCAGATGTTGGACATGTGGAGAGCCACATTACCAGCGTGATTATCTGGTTAATAGGGCCAGAGAAGTCGGGTCAGTTGGACACACTATCATTGGAGATTTGGGTAAGGCCCACCAAATTCATGTAGCAGTGAACAACTGCCAGGCTGAGCACCAGTCTATTGTGCTCGACTTGTCAGGTACCATTGCTTACCAAATCTTTAGTATTTTGATAGATCTCGGTGCTACATAGAGCTTTATTTCTAGTGCAACGCTAAAAAGAATTAAGGTAAGGGCAGCCAAACAAGATGAATTTAGCTACATGGAAATGGCTTCGGGTGCTAAGAATAAGGTTGGAGGAAAGGTTACAGACTTTAGCCTTAACCTGGGAGATTTTGTAACGAAGGACGACTTGTACATCACAACCTTATAATCTTATGACATTGTGATCGGTATGGACTGGTTGGAATCTCATGATGCGATACTCAACTATAAGAAAAAACGGTTGAGTTTGACAGATGATGAGGGATAGAAACGAGTGATGGTATGAAGAAACTAGGGAGTTTCCTTAAGGTTCATTTCTTCACTACAACTACAGAAGATAATGCATAAAGGATGCAAGCTATATGCAATCTTAGCACTGAATGAAAAGGGTGTGGCGGAAGGATTAGAAAACCTTCTGGTAGTACGAGAGTTTGCGGACCTGTTCCCAGAAGAGTTACCAGGTTTGTCGCCCGAAAGAGAGCTTGAAGTTACCATCGGCTTAAAACCTGGAACCGAACCGATAGAAAGAATGCCTTATCGGATGTCAACTCTTGAGTTACAGGAGTTGAAAATGCAACTAAAATATTTGTTGGACCTAGGAATTATACGTCCAAGTGTGTCACCTTGGGGTGCACCTGTTATTTTCATACGAAATATGGATGGGTCATGGAGACTTTGTATTGACTGCCATCAATTGAACAAGGCAACAATCAAGAACCAATATCCGTTGCCAAGAATGAACGATTTGTTTGATCAAATGAAAGGTGTAACAGTGTTTTCAAAGTTTGACTTGAGATCAGGATATCACCAGTTGAAAATCAAAGAGGACATTCCTAAGACCACATTCAAGACGAGGTTCATGCATTACGAGTTTACTATTTTACCGTTTGGACTGACAAATGCCTTGGGGGTATTCATGAGCTTGATGAATGGGGTGTTCCGTGAATAAATGGATAAGTTTTTTCAAGTATTCATTGATGACATATTTAAATATTCTTAGATGACAGAAGAACATGATGATAGAAGAACATGATGAAAATTTGTGTTTGGTACTACGACGTTTGAGAGAAAACAAATTATACGTGAAATTGTCAAAATGCTCTTTTTATCAATTGAGGATTCATTATTTAGGGCACATTATCTCTAGTGAAGGTATCACTGTGGATCCACTGAAGGTAGAGGATATTATAGAATGTCCTACACCAATGAACATACCAGAAGTATGTAGATTTATGCGTTTAGTAGGATATTACCAAAGTTTCATCGAAGGTTTTTCAAAGATAGAAAATCCGATCATGAAAATGCAGAACAAAAACAATAATTTTGTATGGACCGATAAATGCACAGAAGAATTTCAAAGGATCAAGGAGATTTTGAATACAATGTCGATATGAAAAGTCCCTAACATGGATGAGGACTTCTTGGTATGCACATACGCATCCAAGGAACGCATCCAAGGAAGGATTAGGCAGAGTCTTTATGTAAGTCAGTCGAGTGATCACTTACATCTCAAGGAAATTAAGAAAGCATGAGGAGAACTAAGCGATGCATGATTTGGAGTTATTGGCCATTGTGTATGCCCTGAGAGAGTGGAGACACTACCTGATTAGACACAAATTTGAGCTAAAAACAAACCACTGTGGTTTGCAACACATTTTTACACAAAGTGACTTGAACACGCGACAAAGGAGTTGGTCAAAACTACTTAGAAAATATGATTTTGAGATTACTCGCATAAAAGGAACAGTGAAAAGAGTGGAAGATGTGTTGATTTGGAGACCGCACATATTTTCAGTGATACCTCTTTAGACGAATCTTCGAGAAAAGATTCTAACTATACAGTGTGGTGACGACTAGTATAAAGAGGTTAATGAAAATATCGGACAAGAAACCATGTTGGCACCAAAGTTTTAAGGATATGCATTGGAAAACGACGGATTTATGAGGTATAATAACCGGATTTATGTACCAACTAATGATGAATTGAGAAGTTTGATAGTAGGCGAAGCTCATAAATTAGTGTGCATGGCTCATCCAGGGGTCATGAAGATGAGAGAAGACCTTAATCCCTTATTATTCTGGAAAGGAATGAAGGAAAACATAGTTAGCTATGTGGAAAGGTGTCTATAATGTTAGGAAGTGAAGGCTGAACATAGACATCTGACATGATTACTACAACCACACATTATTCCAAAATCAGAATGGGAGGTCATTTCGATGGAATTTATTGTGGGATTGTCGTTGATGGCATGGAGGCACGACTCAATTTTCATGGTAGTTGACACTTTGATGAAGAGTGCACATTTTATTCTTGTGTGCATGACGTATTAGGTGCTAGACATAGCTAGAGTTTTTATAAATGATATTGTGAGATTACATGGCATGCCTAAAAGGATCATATCCGATAGAGGATCATTATTTATAGGACATTTTTCGACCAATTTCCAAGAGGCATTGGGGACACAATTGAACTTTAGCACAACATATCACCCTGAGATAGATGAGAAGACAGAAAGAACAAACCAAATCTTGTAAGATATGTTGCATATGTATGTGATGGACCAACAGAAGAATTGGTAAGAGTTATTTCCACTGGTAGAGTTTGCATACAACAAAAACTATCAAAGTACCATTAAGATGGCACCATTTGAGTTTCTTTATGGGATACCATGTCAGACACCTTTGAGATAGAATCGAATTGAGGATAGTGTCCTGGTAGGACCATAAGGGATCCAAGAAATGGAAAAACAAATGCAAAAGATAAGACAAATGATTAAAGAAGAAAAATATCGGTAGAAGAGTTATGTTGATGCACATCACATCGATAGTAATTATGAAGTTGGTGATCGAGTTTTCTTGTAGGTGAAACTGAACAATAGATTTATTAAGATGGAAAAGGGTGTTAAACTCTCTCCTAGGTTTGTGGGACATTTCAAAGTTGTGGAAAAGAAAGGGCTCATGGCCTATCGACTAGCCTTGCCTGATTCTTTGAGGTGTATGCATGATGTTTTTAATTTATCTGTTTTGAGACATTATTTTAGTGATCCTACAGATGTGATTGACATGAGTTCCTTGCAGGTGTCGAATGAGGGTGCACTCATGACAGAGCCAATCCACATTCTGGACCATCGCATTCAACATATATGACGTCGAACAGTCTATTAGGTCAAGGTTCAGTGGGACAATTATATTCCACACTTGGCTACCTGGGAGGATGCATATGATATGTTCCAACAACTTCCATATTTATTTGATAGTTAGATATATAGATCTTGTCACATACTTTATTTACTGCATTTATATAATGCACAACTTCGGGATGAATTTTAAAACAAGAGGGGGTGTATGTAACATCCCGCTCTTGCGAGCACATGTTATTGA
>CBVK0103569282.1:0-10047 GCA_900067695.1 Picea abies
AGACAACATTCAAGACAAATGAAGGTTTGTTTGAATGGACAGTCATGCGGTTTGGGTTGACAAATGCCCCAAGCACATTTATGAGGTTGATGAATGAAGTACTAAAAGACTTCATAGGTAAATTTGTGATTGTATATCTGGATAATATACTAATCTTCAGTAAAACAAAGGAAGAAAATTTAAAACACTTGACATTAGTGATGAGGAGATTGCAGCAAGAAAAGTTGTTGATAAACTTGAATAAAAGCTCTTTTATGAAGACATAACTCATATGCTTGGGTTTTGTGATCTCTTCAAATCAATTGAGTATGGATCCAGAGAAGGTGACAACAATCAAAGAATGGCCTTCACCAAAGAGCATATTCTAGGTAAAATGCTTTCATGGGTTAGCAAGTTTTTATAGGAAATTTATTAGAAATTTCAATGGTATATGTACGCCCATACTAGATACTGTGAAGAAGAAACAAAAGTCTTTTAATTGGAGAGAGGAGCCTGGGAAAAGATTCAAAGTGTTGAAGGAGAAGATCACAAGACAACCAATTATGGTATTACTAAATTTTGGGAAAACATTTCTGGTAAGATGTGATGCAAGTGGAGTAGCTATTGGAGCAGTCTTGAGTCAAGATAATAGGCCAGTTTCTTATTTCAGTGAGAAACTAAATGACGCCAAGAAAAAGTATTCCACATATGAAAAAGAGTTTTATGCAGTGATTCAAGCTTTGAAGAAGTGGAGACACTATCTAATTCCAAAGGAGTTTGTCTTGTATAGTGATAATAAAGCTTTACAATTTATTACTAGGCAAGAAAAGTTGAATCAGAGGCATGCTAAATGGGTAGAATTCATGTAGAATTTTACTTTTGTCATTAAACATATTTCTGGAAGTGCTAGAAAAGTAGTAGATTCTTTGATCAGGAGGAGTTTGATTATATAGGAATTCCAAGTGAAGACCTTAGGGTTTGAACACCTTAAGGAAATGTACCAAGAAGATCCAAATTTTAAGGAGGCTTATGAGGCACGTGAGAACCCTTTATTGGGGGACAGAAGCTCATGGACAAAATATTTAATCTAGGATGGATTATTGTTCAAGGGAATCCAACTATGCATACCAATATGCTCGATGAGAGATAATCTGCTGAAAGAAAAACATAGTGGAGGCCTAGTTGAATATTTCTACCATGAAAAAATGTTTGCACAGCTAAACAATTTGTACTATTGGCCACGTATGAGGGAAGACATGAACAAGTTTGTAGAGAGATGCAATATTTTCTAGCACGCAAAAGGAAAGAAGCAAAACACTAGTTTGTACCAACCATTTCCTATTCCAGAAAGGCCTTGGGATGCAATTAGTATGGATTTTGTATTGGGATTACCTAGAACCCAAAAAGGGAGTGATTTCATATTTTTTGTGGTAGATATATTTTCTAGTATGGCACATTTCATACCATGTCAGAAAACAAGCGATGCTACACACATAGCCAATTTGTTTTTCAGGGAAGTTGTGAGACTACATGGGTTTCCTAGAAGCATAGTCTCAGACAAATACACAAAGTTTGTAGGACACTTTTGGAGAACTCTATAGAAGAGGTTGGGGACAAAATTGTCCTTTAGTTTAGTATTTCACCCTCAGACAAATGGACAGACTGAAGTGGTGAACAAG
Organism: Picea abies; assembly: GCA_900067695.1. NCBI lineage: Eukaryota > Viridiplantae > Streptophyta > Pinopsida > Pinales > Pinaceae > Picea > Picea abies. The sequence goes on from CBVK0103569282.1 coordinate 1,659, forward strand.
AGTCTGGGAAATTTATTAAGGAGTTTAGTCACTGAACATGGTCGTCAGTGGACTCATATTTTGGCACAGGAAGAATTTGAATTTAACAATTCAATAAACATGAGCACCAGAAAAAGTCCATTCGAGATAGTGTATGGAATGCATTCGAGAGGGATTGCAGAATTGAGAGATTTGAAGCAAGAAGAGTTCAGAAGCATTGGAGCAGAAGATTTTGCTACAAAGATGCAAAGACTTCATGATCGAGTTAGAGAGCAACTACAAGACAATAATCAAAAGTACAAGAACATAGTCGATCAGAAAAGGAGGGAAGTTCAATTTGAAGTTGGAGATGAAGTTTTAGCTCATTTGAGAAAGGCAAGGTTTTCAAGGGCAACATATAACAAGTTGAAGATGAAGAAGATACTACCATGCACGATCCTCAGAAAATTTGCAACCAATGCTTATGAGATTGAGTTGCCAGAAAATGTTGGGATATCACCGATATTCAATGTTGCAGTCCTGTATCCTTATAGGGGAGATGATGCAGGAGAACTAGATGACCATAAAGAGATTCAGTGGGAAAAATAGATGCCCACAGCAGAAAAACTGAGATGGAGAAAATCTTAGAACAGAGAGTTGGAAAGAAAACTAGGAGAAAGATGTATCCTGAATATTTGGTGAAGTGGAAAGATCACCTAGTGGAAGATTCGAGTTCGGTCATTGAACCTGACATTTTGAAACATGGAAAACAATGCAAGAGCTCATGGACATGAGTCCATGAATATTTTAGCTAGAGGAGTATGATGCAGGAGCATCGACATCAAAGACAAAGAGGCCAAGAGAGGAGGCAAAATTCAACACCTTAGCGCGCCAAAATTTCAAATCGGCATTAAACCAAGGCAGGAGGGGTTGTTGAGATATTTTGGAAATATCATTTTTAAAATACTTTGTTTGTAAAGTCAAGTTACCACCTGATAATGGCTGGATGTTGTAAGTTCTTACACGACTGTAAGGTGTTACAGATGTGGAGCGTCAACTCTTATTTGCTAATAAATCACATTTATTGTAATAGGAATAAGTAGGTAACTGCTAAAACGACGATGAGATAGGATTCATATAGGACATAGAAGAGCTTGAGATGTCATTGTTTAGATAATTTTTCTGTATTGTGTTGTAAGACATAATAGAGTGTGAGAATGAAATTGTAAAAGGAAGGAGTAAGAAGTTAGATGTAGCAGTTAGACATAGAAAGTCTAAAGGCAGTGAAGAACTGTGTTACTTATGTAAATACTTCATGAATGAATAGAACAGACAAAAATTGATCCAAATGCTTGGACGATGTTCATTTCAGTGTGTATTTGAATGAATGATATGTTCTCTGTGTGTTTTTTCATTATGCTTATGTGTGTTGTTCATAGTTGAGTATATGGACTTATGAAGTATTAAATAAATTTCAATTGTTTCTCTTCTGAGAGATCAGATGCAAGGAGTGCATATTGTTCGCAAGGTGTGCGTCAACAAAGTCTAGATTTGACTTAGAGAAGCTTAGGAGGGATAACGAGAAACTTAGACCGAGTGTTGCAAGGAGTGAATGGGGTCAAGAATCGACTAAGTGATGAGAGGTCATGACTCTAAAGCGCAAGGAGTGCATAGTAAAATTTCTCTTGAAGAAATCTCTAAGTCCAAACTTTGTCAAATATTCCACGATCGCAAGGAGTGCGTCAGAGGTCAACATTCTCAGAGGAATCAAGCTCAGAAGAGATAGTGACAAAGATTAAGCAGAAAGGGAGAAATCTATTGAAGGTTGCAAATTGACGGTGGAGATCCCTTTGGAGGAAGTCTGGGTCACTAACAGATTGTTAGATTTGAGAGAGTTGCATGGAGGTTAACCTTAGAGTCCTTCAACACTCCGAGTATTCAAAGGTTTGAAAATGTTGTGAGAACAGGAGTCAAATTTCTCGAAGCTGCGAAGTCCATCTGGACAGTAGATCCAGAGGAGGGTACGTGGCAACAAATCTGAGAGTTCACGAGGAAGAACTTTGGAAAGACTCGCGAGGAGCAAAGTGAAAAATTCACGAAGTTGCAAAGGACGAAGCAGTTCTAGACCATTAAATCCAGAGGAACATGTGGCGAAGATCCGCGTGATTAGGAGGAAACATATTTCAGAGGAGAACGATTGAAGTGCAACCAGAACCGTCGAAGCGCAAAGTAACAAAGTCTACATGGGCCTTCGATCAAGAGGAGCACATGGTGCTTGATTGGACAATCCAGGTAAAGGTCACTGCAGGGAAAGGAGGTGTTTGGAACATTCATAACTCATAGAGGTTGGAGTCTCGAAGTGAATCACAACTGTTGGCTATGGGAAGAATGTGGACTGTAGATCTAGTCCAGAAGAATTCTCCAGTTCGGAGTTTGGCAGATTTGGAGTCAGGTGTGTCAAGAACACCCAGAACTAGAAGTTTCGAAGTGTGCAGGAATGAAGGTTTAAGCCCACAATTTTGACCAGGGTCACATGGAGGACTTTGCGGGTACTCAGAAACTCCCAAAAAGGTGATTTCGCACTTGAAGATAAGGACTTTACACTATGGAGAAAATAGAGGAGGTTCAACATGAATTTGTGAGCTGATTCAGCTCCCAAAGTCGATCGATCCTAGACTCGGAGGTCAAAAAACCCCGAGGGAGAGTAGGGGGGTCTGCATCATATGAGATGGTGTAGGGAATGTTTGGGCAAGGGGTGCAGTGATAACATGGAAATGTAGGTATTACCTGTGGGTGCCTCTATAGAGGGTGAGCTGCACCTTGTCATGGATTCCAATGTTTCCTAGCCCATTCAATACCTTTTATTGTTTGTCTTATTAATTTATCTTTTCAAGAGAGTAGCTGAAGGACATTGTCTTGGTGTGGTGACCAGTGGTGACAATTTTACCCACAAGCATTTCATGGAAATGAGAAGGCTGGCTCGTGATGAGACCCCATTTCTCTTGGCCATGCCACCAAGAGCCACTACCCTGGTTTGGTGGCCAGATGGATGGCAATGTCATATCGCTACATGCCCATGGACATAATAGGTCGACTCATGATGAGACCTCCTATCCACCAACTAGATCTTGTGTTTTATTTTATTTTACATGTCCCCTTTTCTTGTTGAGAAGCCATTTATTGCTTTCTCAGGAATCCCCAGGCGAAGCATCTTAAGGTTTCATTTTGGATTTTAACTTTTGTCCGCTACTTTTACCCTCTAGGCCTTTAGCCCCTTGTTCACACTAGGCAATGTACAACCCTCACTAGTTTGGAAAACCCAATGCGTGAACCAAGGTAGGGGAAAGATGAGAGGGAAAAATGATGAAAAGTGGTAAGTATGGAAGGAATGGACGTTGACCTTTCATAGACCCACCCAATGGAAAATCATCCCTAAGGGAACCAACTTACTAGGGCACTTTGTCACCCCCTAGGTATGGACAAGTTAAAGAGAATAATTTCCAAGAAAACGTCATGAAACAAAAGAGAGTTTAGTGCTCATATTCAAATGCTTCGAAAATCAGAGTGACACATACCATGCTACTTGGAATCATTACCTCATGGAGAAAGACCCACTGCTACTTTAGAATTAGGCCGATGGGATGGATGCTGCTGCTATTGATAGATATGACCCACTGAACAAAATATGGGCCCTCTAGGGCCAATCTTAAGTCATATGGCTCTCGGTACTCCACGTCTAGGACCTGTGGGTCTCGATACATAATCTCCTTAGTTATCCCTAGGATAGGGGACACCAATAACAATTACATATTGGTTCCATTTTGATTATTGCAGACCTTTACTTTTCCCATTTTGTATGACCATTGGTCTCTTATTCATATATAAAAAATAGGTTTGTTATATTATTGCAATGTCAAATGTTGTAAAATGTTTCTGTTGATTAATTAATATGTGAATGATTTACATTGTTGTAAATATCTGATTAATTAATATGTGAAAGCTTTACATTGTTGCAAATAACTAATTAATTAATATGTGAATGATTTACATTGTTGCAAATAACAGAGGTGTAATTTGTTGGATAAGGCATTAATGCAATCATTATATAAAAAAACAATAACAAAAATATAAAAACATATTCTTATAAAAAATATTTGTAAAAAAAATAATTAATTAAAATATATACATATCAATGCAATCTTATGAACTCACAAAATGGTTCCTGAAGTAATATAGAAATCGATGCTTTTTAAGGGGTTATACGCATTGGTGCATATTAAGCATACTGAAGCACTGATGCATGTATATTTTAACCTTGCACAATATTTACTGCAAATAGATTTTCAATAAAAGAACATAAAATATACAATGGCAAATACAAACATTACACAAAGATTTTTCCCCTGGAAACCCAAACTGGGAAAACCAACATATTCTATATTCATTCATAGTGATACATTATTTACAATATAATATACATATAGGAGCCAACAACATCCAAAACCCTAACCCAATGACCTGGATTAGTCAACAACCCTAATTCCTTAACCGAAAATAGAAAACCAACGACAAAAAACCATGTGCCGAAAAATTGTCCAACAATGGACATGAAAATCGAGGCAACACAAAAAACGAGGCAAATATGCGACACATTTCTCGAGGCCAAAGAATATAACACATACACAACATTCTCCCACTTGTTGTTTTCTTTGCATACATGGGGTTACAGGGTTACATAGTCAACAATCTAGGGTAGCCATGCCCATGGATCACCTACACCAAGAGAACTTCTGAGTGCTCATAGATTTTTTTAATGAATATGCAACATTCTTCAAAGTGTCCACCTTCATCCTTCAAAGTGTCCACCTTCATCATCAATACTTTCTTTTCTTCAACCATGTCTCTCATAAAGTGATATTGAATATCTATATGCTTTGTATTTGAATGATAAGTCGGGTTCTTCGCTAGAAAATTGCACTCTGACTGTCACAATCTATCCTTACAGCTTGCTGTACCAAATCAATACCTGAACACAATCTTTGTAACCATACTGCTTCCTTACTTGCATGAGTGGTTTCCATGTATTCAACTTCTGTAGTTCAAAGTGCCACTACAACCTGTCTTTTGCTCATCCAATTTATTGCTCCTCCAAACAGGTTAAACACATACCCACTTGTAGATCTCCTACGATCCAGATATCCAACCTAGTTTGCATCCACAAAACCATGTATATCCACCACTCTATCCAATCCCAATATTCCTTGGTAGCACAATCCATAGCTAATAGTTCCATGAAAATACATGAAAACCCTTTTTACTGTTGTCCAATGCTCCTTCCCTGGTTTTGACATACACGTTCTCAAAACTCCCACTGCATGTGCAATGTCCAGTTTAGTACAAAACATTGCATACATCAAACTACTAATTGCACTCGCATATGGAACACGAGACATGTCCTCCACCTTTCCTGTGTCTTGGGACAGTGATCCACATATAACTTTACACCAACAGAAATAGGAACCTTGACCGGTTTACATTCATGCATATTAAGCATTTGTAATATTGTCTCGACATATTTTCTCTAATTTAATGAGAGTTTCCTCTTTTTTTGATCTTTTTTAATTTCCATGCCCAAAATTATATTTGAAGCACTGATATCCTTCATGTAAAATTTAGAGGACAACTAAGTTTTCATATCCCGGATAATCTCCTTTTTGTTTCCTATCAACAACATGTCATCCACATACAACACCAAATAAATCAACTGATCACCAATTAATTTAAAATACACACAATGATCCTCTTTGCTTCTTGTGAAGCCAAGTCCCAACATATAAGTATCAAATTTTTGATACCACATCCTTGGTGATTGTTTTAAATCATACAGGAACTTTTTCAACTTGCATACCAACTCCTTCTTTCCCTCCACAACAAATCCCTCTGTCTACTTCATATAGATTTCTTCTTCTAGATACTCATGTATGGATGTTGTCTTCACATCCATCTATTATACTTCAAAATAAAATGCAACAACAACAGATAACAAAAATCTTATAGAGGTTAACTTGGCAACATGAGAAAAATCTCACCAAAATCAATTCCCTCAACTTGGGAATAATCCTGTGCTACTAACCGAGATTTGTATTTCCCCACTTTTCCTTCTTCATTCAACTTCTTTTTAAATACCCATTTGTCGCCAATGGGCTTTCTTCCATTCGACAACTCCACTAGATCCCAAGCCTCATTCTTATCCAAGGCTGCCATTTCTTCATTCATGGCCTTTTTCCAGAGATTTCCATCCTCTGAATCCACTGCCTCCCTAACCGTTCTACGATCATCATTAGTAATTGACAAAGAAAAATTTGAATGGAAATCGGATGGAGTGTACCTTTCTAGTAGCCTTGTTTCTCAAACCGATCTCCTCAATACTGGAGTATGAGGATCTTATTCTTCTGATTCCTGTTCTTTTGTAGAGTCTGATTCATCATCCTTTAAATCAAACTCTGTTTTCTCTGGTTCTTCCTTACTTGGTAGGACTTCCTGTTTAAAACATCCTTCATTTCTCTAAATACCACATCTCGGCTATACACTACCTTCTTATTTTCTGGGTTCCAAAGCTTATAACCTTTGAGACCATCTTTATATCCAATAAAGATACACTTTTCAACCTTCTTATATAGCTTACTCCTAGTTTCCTTTGGAACATGAACATATGCATCACAATCAAATACCTTGAGATGTGTGAGAGAAGGTTTCTTACCAATCCATAACTCTTGTGGAGTCTTTTCATAGAACACTGATGAGGGTGATCTGTTGACCAGGTAACATGCAGTACCCACTGACTCTGCCCATAATTCTTTCCCTAACCCAACACCACTGAACATGCACCTTTATTTTTCCATCAGTGCCCCGTTCATCCTTTCTACAACTCCATTATGTTGAGGTGTATATGGAGTAGTCTTCTGCCTTGCTATACCACACTTCTTACATAATTCTTCAAATTCATTCTCGCTGAACTCTCTGCCATTATCTATCCTCAACACCTTAATTCGTTTCTCTGATTGATTCTCAACAAGAGCCTTAAACTCTTTAATCCTATCAAAGACTTCAAATTTCTTTCGGAGGAAATATATCCAAGTATTCCTCGAGAAGTGATCTATAAATGAGACATAGTACATAGATTTTCCCAATGATGGGACCGATACAGGTCCAAAAACATCACTGTGAACTAGTTGTAAAATTCCTGCTGCCCTCATTGCACCAGAAGGGAATCTTACCTGATTATGCTTCCCATATACACAATGTTCACAGAAATCAAAATCCAGAGAGAATTTAGTCATAGCTTCAACCATACCTTTACTGTGTAGTAGTCAAAGACCCTTCTCTCCGATATTCCCTAGTCTTTGATGCCATAACATAACCTTTTCTCCAGAGTCTGTATGAGTTCTTTCTTCTTCAACTCCAATATCAGGAACAATGGAACTATTACACGAACAATGGAACTATTACACCCATCACTAATAGTGCTTCCTTGCAGCTCATACAAAGTTCCAAATCGAACTCCCTTCAAGAACACCATTGCTCCTTGAACCATCCTAAAGGTTTCCTTTTCAAATATTTTTTTTACCCCTGCATCGTTCATTTTGCTTACAAAAATCAAATTTCTGGCCAAACCTGGGATGTGCAGAACACCAGATAATGTTCTAATCCTTCCATCTATGAGCCTCAACTTGAATTTTCCTCGTCCTATGATTCTGGTTGTCGAATCATTACCTAGGAAAACATTACCTCCATCATACCCTCCATATTCATAGAATCACTCCCTGTGGGGAGTCATATGAAAGGATGCACCTGATTCAACCAACCATGCCTCATGATCTGCATGTGTGCTTGAAGAATCCAAGTACTAATCCCCTCCTTCTTCCTTGGAGGTATTTTCTTCTGTAGAAGGAAATTCTTTAGATCCCTTCTTTTTCTCAACTTTGGATCTACAGTGCTTCTTGTAGTGCCCTTCTTTTCCACATCTCCAACATACCTTTAGAAAATTTCTGAGAGATTTAGATCTACGCTTATACTTAGATCTCCCACTTGAGAACTTAGATATATTTCTTTCCTGGGAGCGTCCTCTTGCAAATAATGCATCTGTGCTATGTCCTTCCATGTTCTTTCATCTCATATCCTCCGACAACAAGGACAAGACCACTTCATCAAACTTCAAGGAAATTATATTACTACATATGGCCACAATGAGACTATCCCACAAGTTTGATAAAGAACACAGTAAATTGATACACTTATGTTGATCTAAAATTTTAATCTCAAGAGATACTAACTAACTTACCACAGTATTGAAGGCGTTCAAATGCTCTGCCTTCAAGTCTCCATCTCTCATCCTTAGGTTATATAACTTCTTTCTCAGGAATAGTTTATT
>CBVK0103569283.1:0-20201 GCA_900067695.1 Picea abies
ACCGAAAATAGAAAACCATCAGCAAAAAACCATGTGCCGAAAAAACGCCCAACAATGGACACGAAAATCGAGGCAACACAAAAATGAGGCAAAAATGAGACACATTTCCCAAGGCAAAAAAATATAACACATACCCAACTGTGCATAAAACATGCGATAATATATATAGTTTCAAAATTTTATGGTGGGCATGTGCTAAATACACACCAATTCTTTAAATATAATAACAACACTGGTGCTTTAAATAAAATAAATGCACCGATGCTTTAAATAAAATAAACACACTGGTGCTTTATATGTAATAAAAGCACCAATGCTTCAGAATAAAGGATGGCGTAGACATCTCACCTCGAATATTTAAAATTTCAATACCTTTTGGTGCACAGGGTAATACAGGCACTAGAACGTACGAATTATACAAGCACCAGGATGAACATAAAATACAAGTGCACTGGTGCTGCATACAACAAAATGGGAATCTGGGGCGTAATAACTATAAACGCCTTGTTGTGTTTTCTTCCTATGCATAGACCGGGGTAATAATGTAATGGCGAACCAATGCATTTTTGTCTTATGTACGCACCGGGTCATGTCATGCAATGGCGCATTGATGCGTTTTCATTTTATGTACGCACCGGGTCATGTTATGTAATGACACATTGATGCATTTTCATTTTATGTATGCACCGATAATTTATATAATGACACAATGGTGCGTTTTTTTGGTTTTATGTACATTCTTGAGCATTTTATGTAGGATTGTTCTGGTGCATTTTCTGTTTAGGTACGCACTGGGGCGTTTTATGTAATGTCACACCGATGTGTTTTGTCAATAAAAGCATCGAAAAAAAAACATCCTCTACAACCTTCACTCACCCAATTTTTTGTAGTTATATGGAACATCTATTAAAATGTTGGCGAAAACCTCCGCAACCAATAAAGGAGGTTGTAGCGAAGGTTTTTTTGAAATTTTTTCCAAATTTTGTAACACTAAAAACCTTCGCAAAAGCCTCCACTAGAAGGTGTTCTCCTTGTAGTGAGTCGAGGTAATCAACAACTACACTAAGAAGATTGTAGCTAAATTTATTTATGAAAACATCATTAATAGTCTTAGATGTCCTATTACACTTATAAATGATAAGGAAACACACATTATAAATAGCACAATATATGTATTGATAAAAAAGTTTTTAATTGACCATAGACAAAGTTCCCATTATCACTTGCAGGCCAATTGTGGAATAAAAGTTTTTAACAAAAGGTCTAACTAAATTGTGTAATGTGGATAGATCAAACTGAAGTATAAATTTCCTATTGTTCTTTGGGTCTATAAGGTCACATACAAAATATCAACTGGGCAGATCCCATTCAAACTAGTATATGGACAAGAAGTAGTTGTAGATTTTCACTTCAGAGTAGACGTAGATAGAATGGCTAAAGTATTGAAAATTGACCTAGTAAAATCTAAGGAAGATTGACTATATAAAATGTTGAAGCTAGTAGAAGATCAACTAATAGCATTACATCGTTAAGAGGTACATACGAAACAACAAAAAGTCTTAGCACAATAGAAACTTAAGGAAAAAATAGTTCAAAAATGGAGACCTTGTAGTCCTATGTGACAACAAAAAGAAGGACAAGCCAAGAAAAATAGAAATAGCTTGGCCCGGTCCCTAAATTATTGAAGACATCAGAGTTAATGGAGCTATTAAGCTGAAACCACTCCAAAATATTTTATTAAATAAAGTAGTCAATGCTGATTGACTAAAAATGTACAATCCTTGATCTACAAAGTTAGAAAATGAAAAAAATGAAAAAATTAAGAGTACAAACAATTTAAATAATCTAGCCAGTTAGGGTAGAAGGGTTTTGTAACTATTTTGTGAGAGAGCAATTGCTTAAGATCTAAATCTTAGCCATGACAAAAGAGACCAATAAATAAAAATAAATCGATAATAAAATAATGATAGTTCATTGGGAAAACCAACAACGAGAAGCAATTAATACGATAGGTGAGAATGCTATAAAATAACGGAAGGTGAAATTATCATCACAGACACTTCAAGAAGAATCGAGAGAGAGTTTTAGGTAAAAAAAGAAAAAAAATTGAATGGGTTTTCATAGCAAGCAAAGAATATAGTGAATCAATAGAAAAAGGAAAAAAGAACGAGGCATTTTATATCTCTAGCCAGAGGCAAAGAATTTGAGAGATAGTGGACCTAGAATGGTAGAAAAGGATAACAAAACTTGAGAAAGCATGCATTATAAACTGTGTGGGAGCCACCCAAATTATTGGATTTGAGGGTTTAGAAGAAGATGCAACTAGTTTATAATCAGTCGATACCATCCTCGGAAAATTTGGCTTAATGGACCCATTGAAATAAATGTAAAAATTATAAATAAAATCACAGGCCTTCTAGATAAAGATAATAATATTCTAAATTTGTTGAACACAAAATAATCGATTAAGAAATTGACTGGGCAACCAATGCCAAGAACTAAAAAGGGTTAATAATCAATGAAGTTTCAAATGGGGAAATTAGGTGGACATGCACACTTGTGTCTTTTTGTTTGACCAGTTTCTTGAGAGGTCCTAAATCCCTTTAACTCAAAAGTAGGAACCAAATCCGCCACAAAGGCCCAATTAGACTCTCCAGCGTTTGATGGTGGAATGGTTCTCTAGATATTTCGATCTAGCCAATTTATCGATGGGCTTTACGTGGTGATTGACATGATATATTCCTATGAAAGTTCCTTCTTCTGTTTAAACATTCTCTTTGTCTTTTCTTTTATTAGACGAGTCTGATAAAATGATGTATGATGGTATAAACCAACTAGTGGAAGGGAGTCTTAACTACTAAAGAAGGCTAAACTTGGGATAACCCTCATGCTCAAGCATGCAAATAAAGATATTCACACCTGTTGCAATCCTAGTACTAATACATTAACTTGCTGGTATTTCAATTATTGAATGAGATACAATTATCGTAAGAAAATACACATGTAATAAGATGATGGCAAGAAAAATAGTTTCCTTAGCTTTAACATTAATCACACATTAACACAACGTTTTTCTTTCCATTATTAAGAACAAGAACTGCAAAAAAATATTGAGACAGATAACTTATCAATAGATCAAAAAAATCTTACTCGTTACAACATCAATTACTGAAATAAAGTTGGAAGTAATTCCTCCTCAATCCAATCATATAATGCCTTTGATGAAAACCAATATTTTGTCTTCGGTCCTAAACAAGACTTCTCAATTAAGGTAATTCAGAAATAGTTCTTTACAATTCCAAAAATGAGGGTCTTTACCCAAAACCATCGACCTTTGCTAAAAGGTCAATCCCTCTATTTATAATAAATCACTAACTAAAAATAGCTACTACAAGTGCAAGTTAAGTAAAACAAAATATCACCACGTGGTGCTTGATCTCTTTTTTCTCTGAGAATCATCTCATGGTTTCACAGGGAGTGGATGATTCTTCTCATACTTCGACCACTTGACGAAGAGATCCTCACATGTGTTTGCATATGGGAACCTATGCTGGTCCATCAGGGCTGAAAGAATTTCTTTTACTTCTACTGCCCGTTCTCTATATTTGACTATTTTAATACTCAATCGTTGCAGAACTGCACGAGCCTTGATCGGATGCTCCATAAATTTTTGTACTTGACTTGGTGCCATGCTTGCCACCTGCACAATCTCCACTGTCCATGATGAGTCTTGTTCTGCATGTCGCTTGACTATATCATGCAGGTTGACAAAGTCTTCGGGTGAGCCGAATTCTGGGAGGCCGATGCCTTTCATCTCTCGATTAATATTTTCCCAAACTTTTTCGCACTCGACCCACTTCTTATGAATCTCCCGTTGAGGTTCCTGGGACATTTTTACCTAGTATTCAGGTGCTTTCTTGATCTGATCAATGCTTCTATCCCTTAGCCCCCGAATACCATGCTCTTCGGCGTCTTGACCCTTTTGCACTGCGCTGACATAATCAATCATTTCTACCACTTGGTGAGTTTTGTCATACCACCTTTCCATGTCCTTGTAGGTTGCTAGTGCCATAAGGGTATCTTCTTGGAAATCAGCTATGTCTGTGATGAAAAGGTGTTGTTCACTTGTGAATTTTGCATAAGCATCCTAGAACTCACTCCTCAGGAACACCGTGGCCTACGTTGAGTCTTCATAGTATTTCACCAAATGGCGTAGATTCTCCAATTCCTTTAGCGTGATGACCAACTCGTTTTCATATCTCCTTGCTCTATCCAACATGGCATCCATGATAGCTATCCCTATGTTGATAAGCTCAGATGTCTTGGCGTGTTCTATATTGAGCAACTTCTCCTCCGTGGTGATGAGAATCGAGCTATCTAGTGTGAGCCTTCTCTTCTTGGTGGTCCTCTTCATGATATCTTTCCTCTTCCTGTCATAGGCGATTTCTTGTATGTCAAAGACCTCATCAACAGGTTTAGGGATTTATTGTTCTCCCCAGGTTAGAGTGTTTCCCAGGCTCCCGACTGTGTGTATCTGTTCTAGGATTGGTTCCTGAACTTATTTCATATGTTCTGATGGCTCTACCTCCATTTGTTGTTCATCGACTGGTGAGGTATCGAACAAAATTTAAGAACCAGGGGTAGGTTCAATACTTACTTGGTAATCGGCTGTCGAGGTGCCGATATTTTGCTGTTGAACTTCCTCTTTTTGACCACCCGATCCTAGCTCATCCCTCGAGTTGTCTTTTGGGGTTCCTGCCAGGTCAAGCAACTCAGTGTTTAAGCCACTTTCGACTTCATGGTCGCTCTGTAAAAGATTTTGAATTGGAGCATTGGGACTTGGGGTAGATGCTTTCTCAGGTTCCTCTTCCTCTGTAATCGATACTAGAGTTACTAGGGAAACCTCTAAACTCTCCTCATCATCATAGATGGTTATTAAGTCAAACATGGGGTTTGGTACACCTGTTCCACCTGGCGTCCTTGATACCTTAGATTGGGTTGGAATTGTACTTGGTGATCTAATCCGTGGTGATGGAATTCTAGGGTTTTCTAGACCGGTGATTTCTTAAAGTTGTATGGACTCTAAGCCACTTGGATCTCCTTTGCTTGTTGTTAGGTTGTCTGTGGGGACCCTCGTCATCTCTACAAGATCATGATCATTGTGTAACTGATCAATGATTCTCTACACTCCTTCTAGTAAGAGAAATCCTCTCCTTTGTGCCCTTGTGGTCTCTGCTACTATGATTTCTTCCCTAACTTAGAGAGTTTCTTGAGCCGACTGCTCTATTGTCTCCACCTGTTCGTCCATGCTCATATCCTTGAACCTGGTCATGTTTGGGTTGGATTTCCTCTGTACTACCTCCTCCCAGTCATGAGCACATTTTGTAAAAATTTGATCCACAAACTTGTCACGCACGTATGGCCAACATGACGAAACTTGTGAAGTGTGTTGGAGGAATAGGACCTTAGGATCGTGCTTGAAAAACCGGCCTGTCGGGAACCTGAATTCAAGCTGACTCAAACCTTCTTCTTTGGCTTGAGAAGTGTCCTTCACTAGATAAAACCCGACATGGAAGCCATAGGGTATGAAAGCCCACTTCTTGTCCTTGACTAGTGTGGCGTTATAGCCCTGCAAGATAGTCGGATAGTAGATTTCTCCCACAATGAGCCGGTCTGGGACGTGAGCAGGGAGTAAATGCTGTGCTCCGGTGGCCCTGAACACCCTGATATAGGTTATCTGTTCATCTAGATACCAGTTCCATACCTTCGATATCATTTTCTTGGCTGCTACGGATAACCTTGGGCATTCCTCTTTAACTAAAATAAAATAGATTCGAGTGATGAATTCATCGCAAATAAGGGCGTAGTATTTTTTGTACCTGTTCTCCCATAGTATGCTGAAGTAAACATGAACATGTAGTTCCGCAACGTGCTAGCTTAAATTCATGCTGGCGAAGACATTTCTTGCATAGATAACAACGAGTAGGTACGAGCCCATATGAGATGATCGCTCCCCAGTTTAAAATACTCCCCGAGATAGCCACAATGTATGCTAGGGGCATCCATGCTTCATAGAACTTGGAGCAGTCCTTTTCTCCATATAGTCTACAGATTAGAGCCATCAAGTAGATGTATGGCTCTCTCAGGTTTGGTGTCCCATACCAACCATTGCTCCGGTTGGTAAATTTCTTGTCCTCCTTCTACCATGAGGCCATCAATCGACTGGTGTCATGGAATTCGTAGAACTTGACCACAAATTCTGTGTTCAGCCGCTCCTCTAGGTCCCTGAGCTTGTAGTACTTCTAAAATTTTGTCGGGAGAAAAAATTCGACACAAATGCCATTCTCATCGTTGACGAGGCACTTTTGAGCATCTGTGTGATCGATCAACCAACTCAAAACCTTAATGCATGGGAAAAATGGAGTTCGACAAGCTACCATGTGCAAGCATGACCACCGAATGTTCGAGAAAACTTGATCATCAAGCGCCCTTACATCCGGGTTGTTGTGTGGGATATACTCTGGGTAATCCTCCTAGTTGATTCTATTGAATAGGTCTCCCCACTGTGGGAGCATTATTTTGGATCTAGTGGTCGTTTCTGTATCGCCGAAGACCGGAGGCTAAATGAATGCTTTCTTTGTCAAGGTTCTAATGACCAACTCCACCCTAGGAGCGTATTCCAACTAGCTCGTAGTACCAGGAGAAGAACCCTCACCATTTTCCACCTCCTTTAGCTTAGGTTCTCTCAATGAGTGTCTGGTCATTGGATTCCTTGGAGGAATTTTCCCTGTAGCTAGAACACAGTTAGAGACTGTATAAAACATCAATTGCACATATATGACAAATTACGTGAGATCGGAAGAGCGTCGTGTAGGGAAAGAGTGTAGATCTCGGTGGTTTCCCTGTAGCTAGAACACAGTTAGAGACTGTATAAAACATCAATTGCACATATATGACAAATTACGACCACCGAATAGATAAAATTTAGCACATACCTCTGTTGCTTGTTTAACCTAGTTTTGATAGTTTGAGAATCAACACAGTCTTGAGATGCTCGCTTTGCTTCTTCAGATGCTCTGGAAATGGAAACTTTTGCGCAGAATGGAAGTGTTCAAAGCCCTTTTAGTGATTTAAACAGAGATGAACTTAGCTTGTCGCATCAACTATTCAATTCAAGATATGAGTGCGATTCTACAAAATCTGCTGCCAGATCTGCATTACGTTTAAAATTAAATTCAATCGTAGGTCGACACCGCGTGCGTGGGCTATAACGTGGCCTATTAGTGATTTCAAATTCCTATTGTTCAATCGACACATAGGGTAGCAATGTATGCAGGGTGAAGAATTAACTGGCCTATTAAATGACAGAATCCAATCGTATCTCATGCTGAAAACATCCCATCATTTCGCTAATCTAGCTGGTGGATCGGGGCTCAGGGTTTCTCTTTAAACACATTTCGTTGATATATTCTTGCAAAAGTTCTGATGCCGATCCATCTTGTTGTACAGAGTTGACGTGGTAATGCTGACGCAGAGGTGTGACTAGGACATAGGGAACCTTAAGATGATTCAGGACAAAACTAGACTGTACGATACCCATATGTGACGAAGACACATGGCACTCAAGACCAACGTCTTCATTTACTCGTGTTATTCAGAATCAGGGAATTTTCCTTAGCTAATCATTCTAACAATATATCCTACCCTGCCAACGCTGAAAAGTATGAAGGATCGACGATTGACGATAAGCTTACCCAAGTGCTCCTGGATTAGCTCTCTCAAAAATATCTCGATGCCGAAAGTGAATCGGGGATCAACGATCAGAGATGTGTTAACGCAAAAATTTTCAAGGATTTAACTCTTCGATATTTCTCCGACCTCGAACCAACGTATTTGTCATCGAATATCAGGGGTTTATCATGGTTCATGTCAACGTTTAGTAGTCTCGTATTCTGCCAACGCCGATGGTGATCGACTATCTCCTTAAACTGTGTTGCGAGTTACTAACACAAACTTATTCCGCCTTTTACCGATGCCGATGATGCATCGATGATCGATGATTATTATTACTGTGTGGCAACTTTATTTGCTTGGATTTTTTCCGACGTCGAACATAAGTGCGCTTGTCACAATGTTAGTTGCAGATTCTGAGTTAAAATGTCAAGTTCTTTTAGACACAAGGTTTAATTTAACAAGTTCAAAACAAATCCGATTTGATCGATAAGAGTCACGAAAACCCAAATAACCACCCCTCCATATTGAATTGAATTCAAACAGTAAAAGAAAACAAGTGGTAGCGATAGAACTTCAATTTTTTTTTAGGGTGTGTTGAGTGCTTAACACAATTTAGGTAGGGAATTTGACATTTTATAAGTGTGCTTCTAGTAGTTGGAGGAACATTCAAAGAAGGCACAATGTATAATTGGGTTGAGCACGTAGTCAATATTTTGAAGACAAATTGTGAAGAACACCAAGAAAATGCCAAGGGAATCAAATATCCCTTGTTGCTTATCTATATCACTATGGAAAACATGAGCCCTATATGAGATCCAATATTTACTATGAATAACACATTGACTACGTGGAACTATTAATGTTTTTCATCAATGTGGAAAAGAAAAACAGTTAATTCACCATCATCGAAATAGACAAGCATCATTTGACCACTATCAAAATAGAGACACATTAGCTAATGTAGAAATTGAGAATAATTATTTGACCATTGTCAAAACGAAGAAAGAGAATTTGACTCCAATAGAAAATGAAGCATTACAGAAGCACTTTAATACATAAACAATCTACTTGGATAAATACTCAATGACTGATGAAATTATAGAGTCGACAATGATTGAACCAGAAACTATACAGTTCGATCATGAAGGAGATTTGGAAAATATTGGTGGAGAGATACATATTGAAGAGGTCGAATAAAAATATAAACAAGATAAGCAAGACAAGCCAGAGTCATCGATGCAGAAGCTGACTGCTCTGAAAAAGAAGTAAAAATTAATGAGCATACAAAAGGGATAGTGGACAAGCAAATATGAAACTCACTAAGTAGTGAGTACACAAATCAAAGTAAGAAAAATAAATTAACCAAGATGAAGACATTCAAAGCATTCAAACAATAGAAAGTCCAAGCATGGAAAACAATATTTTTGTTTCTCCCAAAATATACCATCAATGAAGAGCTCCAAGCACTACTTCAATAAGTCAACAAAGAAAATTATAAAATATATAGTGGGTTGATCGAGAAACTGAACAAAAATAAAGAAAACGATAAAGCAAATTGGAATATATGCAAACATAGAGTATTGCAATTGTTGGAAATCCCTCTAAGTAGAAAATAAGTCGATCCAATCGATAACTCAAAGAATCTTACACTAGAGCTCATCATTCACTATGAGGAATTGAAAAAGGAAAAAATAAGTTTAGTGAAAGACCAGATGACCATAATACTATAGACAAAATAAAAAATAATTGAACAACCATAATATATATTGAGGGATACTAAAGATTGTTGGAATACCGAGAGGAGGGGTGAATCAGTATGAGCACTTTTTACCACTGTCAATCACAATATATAAACTTCAACTTTACTAGTAGTATATCATTTATGATGAGCATATAACCATAAGCAGTACCATTCAACAATATCACATCAGATACATAGTACACCATAATTTACGTGGAAACCCAAATGGAAGAAAACAAAAAATGCCTTCTTATATATATATATCAAGATTACATTCATAGGAAGCACCAACTTCCCAATTCTCCAGCACCAACTGGAAGGAGGCTCCAACCCCCTATTTATAGGTTCCAACCTAAAGGAAGCTACAACTCCCTGAATTCGCCAGCTGCAACTGGAAGGAGGCTCCAACCCCCTAGTTTACAGGCTCTAACCTAAAGGAAGCTCCAACTCCTTATGTTCTCTGGCTCCAACCAAAAGGAGGCTACGACCCACTAATTTACAATCTCCAACTTGAAGGAAATGTAGATTTTAACATTGTACAATATTTACTGCAAACATATTTTCAGTAAGGTTTCCCCCGGAAGACAAGTTGGCGGGTTCCAATCATTTGGAACTGTAAAAAGGAGGTGTTTCGAAGGAGCCTGCATGGGTTCCTCTGGGAAAACTTCTTCCACATTGGCCATGAGAGGCGTTCTGGGATTCCTGGCATTGTGGATGAGCTGCGTCCTAGCCATGGACAATGCTCGTTCAAATTTTTGTTGTCTCCTCCAACGAGCATAAAAGGCATACCAGGTAGCGCCCCTGCGGGGTTACCTCTTTCCCTCGGAATGTAAATGAGCCTAACAGTGATTAGAGCGATTATGAGGCTACAATAGCCACACTAGAGCTCAGAGATGCCTGACTTCTGTAGCTCAAACTCAAAATGAGTTCTTCCCCAACCCAAATCGTAGATATTCATGAGGATGCATGCGATAGGATCGACCATTAAGGCTTCCTTCGTAGTGTGTTGTGCACCCGTCCTCTTCACTCGTGTGGGAGGACTCAGCCCATCGGCCTAGCTACTCGGGCTTGCTCCCGTCCTTAATGGTGAGGGGATGGGAGTAGGCAACCTATATTTAAGGCCCAACTTGGCTCTGTACCATGTGGCTCCGCTGCGCTAGGTGTCACCCCATCCAGGGTAAAATAACCTAAATCTTAACTAGTATCAATGTTTCCAATTTTTTTGAATGCGTTCAAACATTTATGTAAGATTATCTTCCAAGCAGAATGGTAGCAACCAAGAGTAGTCGATCCATTCTCCACTTCAAGCTCAACATCCCTCATGGGAGGCCTGGTGACCCATGTTTATAACCCTACCAAGGATGCCATCATAGGGATCATGAAGAGGTCGGCTTGTGAATTTCTTTCCAAACCACAACATAAACATGAAGGTGGTTTACATGAAAAATTAAATTGGTTTTGAAATGGTAACATTTGGTCCCATAATCTATTAGAATCTGCCACTTCAATGGACACAATTTACTAGTTGATTACTTTTAGACCAGTAATGATTTGCAACCATTGATCTAACCTCATCTTCCACCGTTGGATCTAGAACTCAATTGGTTTTATTAATTGATTATCTATGCCAGTATGTTAATTCAACGAACATGAAAAATTAAAATTAAATTCTACTTTTAATTTTGGTAACTTTTTATTATAAGAAACCTTTTAAAATTATAAAAATGTACTTATAAAATAATTCTTTTAAAAATAAAAGTTAAAAAAGAGCATCGTTTTAGATCATGAATTTTTTAGGATGGGCCCACTTATCTTAGGAATGATCTCTTTGATAGTTGCATGAATGCTCAATTAAATGCTTTTAATTGAGCATTTGGATTTTATCGATTTAAAAGAGTAATTTAGATTTTACTATTTTAAGGACTAATTTAGTGGAAAAAACCATTATTTTTTTCCTTTAAAATTTCTTTTCCAAATTTGACATACATTTTGCAAGATTTTATGGTTTTCATTTAATTAAATATTAAAACAATTTAAGATATGAATTTTGTATGATATGTTAGTGTTGGGTATGTGTTGTACTCTATGCATGTGGTGGGAGGTGTATTGGATTTTGACGATCTCCTTTGTGAGTAGTTTTAGTTATTTTTAGTGGTTTTTTAATTTAATAGTGGATTAAGGGATTAATGGGTTGTAATCTAATATGGGTTAACTCATTAGAGTTTTGGAAGTTGTGGAATACCTAAAATATTGTATATATTGTATATATTGGAATACAGCTTGAGTGGGTCTAATGGTTAAGAACATGTGTTTCCTCCTAAGAGGTCACAAGTTCAAATCCAGAGGGGGTAGGGTATGTATACCTCCGTAGACTTCACCAGTAAAATCGTTGGGCAGAGGAGGTCTCATACACCAATTTGATGTCTGACTTGGTCACGCATAAACCTATGTGTACTATGTGCATGAGCGATTGATTAATTTATGTTTTACTTAAAAATATGTATACATTGTTTTACTTCACAGGTTTAACAGTTATGATTAGCTCAACGTCAAATGACAAGTGGCTTTAAATGTTATGATAATAAATTTGGGAATGGCATGACTTATATCCAATAACATTTTTTTAATTTTTTATTGTTTAATTATTTAATGTCCATTAATTGCTTAATTAATTTTAAACATTCAATAACGTGAAAGCTACAGTAAGACCTTAAACATATTGGCCAATAATTTTTTTTAAAGAATAAAATTTATATTACTGTTTGATATTAAATTATATTTTACCCTTTGGTCACTGGATGGTTTTCATTTATTGTCCCTAACCATTTATTGACCCTGCTTTCTCTTCTAAATGAAATTTTCCCTTACCCATTGTTTTGATATCAATTCACTTATGTATGATAAAATCTTTGACATGTTTCATGAATCTTGCACCACACATCAGGATAAACATCAACTTCTTGGTATCAAAATCAAACATAGTGTTACCGTCTCAGAACTCTTATCCCATGGTTTCAATCTACAAATTAATTCAAAACACATATGTATACAATATCATCACAATACCTAATGAAATTACATATATTTAACTCCTAAGCAATCCATGAAACTATGGAGATTTAACCCTCCACCAAATTGCATATGATATGTCAATTAGGTCAACCATGTATACATAACACCAATCACATCCCCATGGTTAATCTATGGAAACCTCTTAACATTGGTCGATGAATATAAAGAAAATAAAATATACTATCTAGTATTGTGTTTAAACTTGTTTTAGTGGGTAAATAAAATTGATCTAAGTAGTATTAAAATGTCTAGTCTAAACGTTTTATTTTTTGGAGTTTTTACGAGCATATTTTTCCATAAATCGTTTTATTTTTTGGAGTTTTTACGGGTATATTTTTCCATAAATTTTCACTGAAATATCATAATTTTCAGAACTCCATGATTGAATGATTGAATTTATATAATTTGAATGCCCCAAGGGTTTTTCAGGGTGCTGAATTGATTTATGCATTCAAAAATGCAATTTAAACTACCAAAAAATGGTGATTTCACGAATATGTGTTTCACCGGATTTCAATGAAAAAGTTCAAAAAGTTGAATGTTTAGACAACACCTTATTAAAATAGGTCAAAATTCTAGGGGAAAAGTTCCTTGGTCCAAGTTACCATCAATTAAGTAGAATTATAACTTACAAAATTCCTAAATTTGGGGGAGAATTTTAACTAAAAACATGTTGAATTTGTCCACTTATCAACTTACTCTATAAATAATTACCCACCAACTAAAGTTGGAATTTCAAATCTGAATAATCTGTCAAATTTAACAGTTTCCATAACTCGAATGCCCTTTATTCATGTTTAACAAAGAATGTTCACGGTTTCTCAATTTTTTTTTATCCTATTTGACTTTTCTCATCAACCTTGCCACCGACTACTTAGTGATTCTTATTCAATGGTGTAAGTTGATGATGATGATGATTAATGTCCACTAAGATCGAATTGGTCTATCTAACCTTCAGAGGGTAAGTGATTACTTTCCATTCTTTAGAATTTTGTTTATGTGCTCGAAAAGCATTAAGAGAATCTTTCCAAGATCACCATAGTTTTGTTGACTTAAGAGGTTAGGAAGATTGGTAGTATGACAAATATTTTGAAAATAAGATCTAATCTGGGTATAGGGTTGGACAATCCTAAGAGAAAGTGATTTTCATCTTCAACCTTCTTAGTGTCACAAAGGTTACACACTCTTTCATCCCATGGCGTTTTAGGAATTGACTAATGCCCATTTTCACTATTGAGCTTGTGAGAATTTTGATGGAGAACCTCATTGTCTCCTTTATATGAGATTGCCTTTGGTGGAGTATTGAAGTGGTGGAGGCCCAACTAGAGGGACTTTAGTTTCTCGATTCGAAGATGTGCTGACACAAAAGTTTATCACCTATATACTTCTATTGATTATTTTAATAGAAATGCTCTTTTCTCGTGCAATTGATATCTTGCAAATATTTGAATTATTATTCAATGGGAGTATTTGTCATGTATGTTAATGGATTATGTTATTTTATACTCTAAAATTATACATTATCACCATATGATTGCGTATCTTGGTTTTTGAGGACAAGTTGTAGGTATAAAACGGAGGTCATATGCAAAATTTATGACCCCGGGAAGTTGAGGTACCAACTTACCCATCGGGACCCACATAACTTTTGGCGTTTCATCTCCCAGGGTTAGGGTTTTGGATGTCTAAGTTTTTGACATTCATGATTAATGTTAAAAAGGATTATGGAGTCTCATTGTAATCATTCTTCTTATACGGATGCACATAGCAACCACATATTTTCTCAGAGATAGCTACCACCATTCGAAGAAGTTGTTTTCAGTTCTGTAGTTTTACAATTTCAGCCTATTTTATTTATTCAATATAAGTTATTATGCACTGGATATCTTTTGTTGTTCTCTGTATCTCTGTGTTATTGTATTCATTCTATTATTCCTTTCATTCCACTCATAAATCCAGATCATAAGTGGCTTGAAAGAGGTCATTCAAAGAGCAATATGTTGGATACAAATTTTGAAAGAAGACTTACTAGATCCCAAAGTTGTCTTGTGAATTATGCACTTATGAAAAAAGTAATGAAGATGGATGAACCATAGAATTATGCAGAAGCATCAAGAAATAAAGAATGGAATGAAGCTATGGAAGCATAATTGAATTCCTTGGTGAGGAATGATACATGAGACTTGGTTAGTTTACCAAAAGGAAAATATATAATTGGTACTAAATGGTAAGTATAATTCAGATGGCACAATTGGTAAGTATAAGGCTTGTTTAGTTGCAAAAGGCTATGTACAATGGGAAGGAATTGATTATACTAGAACATTTTCTCTAGTGGCAAAGTTGGATACAACCAAGATGGTTTGCATTGGATGCACACTACAAATGGACAATTTTTCAGATGTATGCGAAATCCTCTTTCTTGAATGGTTACGTGGATGAAGAAATTTATGTAGAGCATCCAGAAGGTTTTGAAGTTCAAAGTAAATAAGATTGCATTTACAAGTTGGATAAGGCCCTTTATGGTCTTAATTAAGTGCTAAGAGCATGGTATTCTAGAATTGATAAATATTTTCAGAATCATGACTTAGTTAAAAGTCTATCTGATCTCAATCTCTATATATTTCAGTCGGGACAAGACATTCTGATAGTTTAATTATATTTTGATGATTTGATCTACACAAGGAGTAATGCTGAACTTTTTCAAAGATTTAAATCACATATTATTGCTGAGTTTGAGATGACAAGTCTTGGGTGAGTTGCATTATTTATTGAGTATTGAAGTTTAGCAGAAGGAAGATAGTATTTTCATGTCACAAGCCAAGTATTCTTGGGATATTCTAAAGAAGTTCAGAATGTTGAGTTGCAAACCAACTTCAACTCCTTTGGAAGTTGGGAATTATACAAACATGATGACTCCAATTAAGTCGATGTTACTCTGTATCATTAATTGGTTGGAATTTTGATATACTTAACTACAACCCAACCATATGTATCTTTTTGTAGTCAGTATGGTATCCAAATTTGTGCCAGACCCCAAGGAATTGCATTGGAAATCAACTAAGAGGATTTTGACATATCTGCATAGTACAAACGGTTATGGTTTAGTAGACATATCTACAAAATATTTCAGGTTTATTGGCTATATAGATTCAGATTGGGCAGGTTGCATGCATGACAAGAAATTGACTTCAGGGTATTCATTTAGCATGGGTTCAACAATAGTTGCTTGGAGTATTAAAAAGCAACCTACTATTTATCTCTCCACGATAGAAGTAGAGTATAAAGCTGTAGTGACAACAACATGTGAAGCATTGTGGTTAAGAAGAATTATGGAGGATCTACATGAGTAGTAGGAGAAACCCACTCAGTTGATATGTGATAATCAAAGTGCTATTCAAATGACCAAGAATCCAATTTTTTACAAGAAGACCAAGCATATCAATATTCAATATCATTTTGTTTGAGATTTGGTTCAACAAGGTGTGATCGAGATCATGTATTGCAGAATAGAAGAACAAGTAGTTGTTGATATATTCACCAAAGCACTATCAAATGAAAAGTTCTGCAAAATTGATAGACGATCTTCAAATATTTCCAAATGATCATTATAAGAGAGAAATGTTGGAATAATAATGCATTTGAAATATTCTAGATTAATTGTTGTTAGTTGTTATATCTCGAAGGTTAAATTTAAGTTAGAGAAATATGCTTGCGAGAATTGTGGAGAGATTGTTGAGTGAATTAAGGAGTAATCATTGAGAGATTATAGGAGATGGTTGACTCCCAAGACATCTCCTCTCTATGTACAAATGCGTGCTTTGGTAATGAGAAAGTTTGAGGTGTGCGTTATTGTTGAATTTATTTGCTCCATTAATTTGCTGGTGTAATTATTGAACTCAAAGAAAAACTAGTTATTAAATCAAAGGAATGGAATTACTAACCCTATTGCTATAGAAAAGAGCAACAATGGCCGAATTGGTAGGCCCTCCCAATTGGCTTCAGGCTGCCCAAAAGATCATAGGTTTAAGAGAAAATTGCACACACAAATTCTACCTCTAAACATCAACATATTCTCCTTGTATTCACGAATTAAAGTTCAACAATACAGATAAAAGAACATAGTAATAATGTATGGAAATGTTGATTGATTCTTAGTCCTATGGAGATCTTATTTATACATAAAAATTAGTGGAGCCGAATTCCCAAACTTAGAATTTGTTAAAACAATTTTTACATTTTTGGGAATCGGCTGCACACAAAATCTAGGTAAAGCCATATTGCAAAATCAACATTATCTCCTAAACCATATCGAATTTTGGAAATTTGCTCTTACTTCACTCAATTAGGAGTATTGTGTACAAAACCCATGTCTTAGATTTTCGAGATCTCTTCATCTGACCATAAATCACATTGGAAGTTGACTATCTGGAACTGGTTATTAATTTTAACCATAACTTTGACCAAGTGCTTGGAGACTCACACGTGTGACCAAGGCATGATCTAATGGGTACATAACCATATAGAGGCATTTACTACGATCCCTATGTGCTCATTTCTCCATTGGACACATGGAAGTATGAGGAACAATGATGGTGTTGCATGAACTAAACTCATAAAACCATCATTGGCAATAATCAACTATTAATTCTCCTAATCTACCAAAACATTGGAAAAGTCATTGAATTAACAACATAATTACTTTGCAAGCTCTAAATGACATTTTCATTAAAAATATCGAGATGACATGATGAAAGGAATGGTGACAAGGTGAAAATATAGGGTTAAATGGTAAAAAATGAAGTACTTGGTAGTGAAAGTAGCATCAAATTGGAGGCCCAACAAGAATATCAATTTGTCAACTTGCACGCTAGCCCTTTGCATAATAAAGAGGAAGATCTTCCTCATAATGGCCCTTCTTGGACTATCTTCCAATAATAATAGCCCATAGGAATACACATTTTTCATACATTTGGTTAAATACATGGTGTGCAACCTTCAAACTATCACACTTTGAGTACATGTTAATAAGTCTCGTTCCTACAAACACATTACTGTCCATTCCACTTGAATTCATTTGGGTATGGATTTTCTTAATTTCATCCAAGGACTTAGCATTATTGCATGACTACAGAGATGAAATGTAAGTTTCAGAGATGATAATTTTGACCTTGTTGGTTTATATCATGAAAATTTTACATTGCTTCCTTTAATCAACCCTCCTTTAGAGTGGGATGACTTGCGATGACCTATGATGACTATTCTCCCACATTTTAAATACATGTCTATGCACACACCACCCATAAGGAAATATGACTCCAAACCACTCTTAACTATTCAACAATGGATATTGGAACCCTTCTTAAGAGCAACAATTTCTACTTAACATGGAATTGATTGTACCTAATAAATTCATGTAACTAATGCTACTAATGGATTTTGCTAAACATGGAATCAAGTGTGCCATGAAATGAAAACATTATGCTAGTAAATGATGACAATGATGGTTAATATCCATAGAGACCAAATTTGGTCTATCAGACCTTAAGAAGGTAAGGGATTACTTGGATTTATTTAGAATTTTATTTCTATGCTCAAAAAACATTAAGAGAAGCATTCCAAGATCACCATACTTTTGATGAGTTGGTTAGGAAGGTTGGTAGTGTGAAAAATATTTTGAAATTGAGATCTAATTTGGGTATATGTAGGAAATTTTAAGAAAAAGTGATTTTCATCTTCAACCCTCCTAGTGTCACAAAGATGACAAATTCTTTCATCCCATGGCGTTTTGGGAATTGTCCAATGTCGAGTTTCACTATGGAGTTTCTTATTTAAGTAATTTTGATTTTATACTTTACACTAGTGAAAATAGAGAGATACTTTTGATCTTCAAGATTAGGGTTGATCATCTCCGTATAATATCTTAATTTTATTTTATCCTCTTATTCTTTATCATACCACAATTTCTCCTTAAATTTAGATGTAAATTTTTTTTTAATATTATCATTATTTTGCAGAATGATCTCTTCCTTTATTCTCCAATGATTTAGCCAAGACTGGGCATCTTTATGTCATCCCCACTTGGGTCGTAGGTGGTTTTGGCTAGAGTTTGAAGCAATTTTGGGAAGCCTCTTGTTTTCCATGTTGTTTAATTTCTTCTTATACATTAGGTACCTGGTCATAGTTATGCTTTCAATAGGGAAAATTCTCACTTCTATGAGGAGAATATGATAGGGTGTATTGCTTTTAATTTTGAGATTATACGTTATAAAATTCTTTTGGATTTTCTTTATCTTCGTCCATGATTCTCTAGAGATACTGCAACCCCAAACTTCACATCTATATAATATAACATGAGTGATGAGAGTCTCAAAGAAGAGTTTTCTCTTATCCAAAATCCAAATGTTCACAAATTTACAATTGTTTTCAAGCCCATAATAAGATTTCCATCCTCCATTTATCCTTTTCTCAATGCTATAGTTCCAGTTGAGCTTGTGATGAATATCAATTCCAAGATATTTGTATAAAGGAAATTCCTCCAAGTTGTTGTTGTCATAAACAAAAGTATCGTAAGTGATCTTGTTGATTCCAATGCGAATGGTTGATTCATCCACTTCCGTTGTTGATTTGTTCCACTAAAATCCCAATTCACATTTGAATGGCATATATTTTACAATTTTTCCCAAATTTTCCATGAAACCCAACCCATGGCACCAAAATCTACTCCTCCCACCCCACATGGCACCAAAACCCCAATTTTCCCAAATACAAT
This sequence comes from Picea abies, assembly GCA_900067695.1. NCBI lineage: Eukaryota > Viridiplantae > Streptophyta > Pinopsida > Pinales > Pinaceae > Picea > Picea abies. The sequence goes on from CBVK0103569283.1 coordinate 19,317, forward strand.
GCATTATGAATGGTTGTAAAGAACTTGGTATATTTGGTATATTGAATGGTTGTTTAATTTTTTTTTAAATTCCCCCTCTCCCACCCAACGTTGCACCAAAATCCCAATTTTCACAAATATTATGCAATGTGAATGGTTGTAAAACACTTAGTATATTTGGTTTGGTATATTGAAGGTTGTTTAATTTGATATATATATATATATATATATATATATATATATATATAGTGTAAAAAAGATTATTATATATAACACTATATGATTATATAATATTTATAAAGTTAAGATAAAACAACATATAACATTTAGGATATATATAATAAAGTTAAGAGATAAGTTTTAATTTTAGAGGGATACATATACAATTCATTTAACATATAGGTCTCGAGCAATGTGAGGTTAAAGTGGGGTGGAAGTATGGTCATGATAGGAAATTATGTTGAATCTCAACTAATTTTAAGGCCCCAAAGGAATTTTTGAAGGTGCCTAATTTGGAGGCCACATTGTACATAAAAGTGTATACAAATTATTGGTGGTTGTGAATATCGATCCCTCGACCTATATTAAAGAGAGAGATCAAAATTACCATTGATGCATGCAATAATTTATTTCACCATATAATATAAATGCTTGAAAAATTGATTCAACATGAATAATCTTAATTAACATGATAAATCATAATGAAATGATTACATATTACTAGAATTAAATTAACTATTAATAGATAGTATTCATTTATATTGACATGATAGTATACGAGCCATTAACATTTATCCCTAACTTATGTTCATAGTTTATGTTAATAATTGATAACAAAGTCACTTAATACACGTTAATGTTCATAGTTTATGTTAATAATTGATAACAAAGTCACTTAATACACGT